>VDFB02045744.1:185119-281512 GCA_007258455.2 Sequoia sempervirens
GAGAGATAGGGAGTGGGAGAGAGAGATGGAGCGTGTGTGTGTGAGAGAGAGAGAGAGGGGGGGGAAGGAGATACCTTAGAGAGAGTGAGAGAGGGATAGGGAGATAGATAGAGTGAGTGAGAGAGAGGGAATGGGAGAGATAGATGTTGGAAATATGTGCCTAAATCATCACAGGCTGTAAGCTCTATTGGAGCCAAGTCGGTGTGAAATTGTTAATGTCTAGCCGACTAGTAGCTTTGAAACATTGTGTTTTGTATAGGTCGCTGTGACCTTGCAGGAGTCTCGCCGAATGCTTATTCATTGGAGTCATCAGGATAACCTATGGTGGCTCAGCAAGAAGTCTTACTGAGTGGAGATCTTTGGCCAACAGGCCATTCTATCGTATATTGGAGAGACTTGGCCGAAAGATTTAAGGTTTTGGTATGAGGTCTTACCGATATGAATGTCTTGATGATAGCATTCACTTGGTGTCTTTAGGGTAACTCAGAGGTTTCATTATAAACTTCTGGTGACAGTTTCTTTATCTTATTGACAGTATACATCGATATAACATGAGATGGATCGGTAAGAAGTCTTATCGATATGGATGTCTTGCCGACAGTGTTTAGTTTGAAGTCTTCGGGGAAAGTCTTGGAGTTCGGTATGACTTATATAAATAAGGAGTGTCTCACCGACGGTGTACACTCGAGGTAGCACAAAAGATCTCACTGTGAGGTCTTAACAGTGGAAAGAATTCTTTCCGATTGTTCGGTATGACTTGAGGCTTCAGAGTAACATAAAGAACTCGATAGGATGTCTCAGTGAAAGATGATTGTCTTGCTGATGAGAATACTCATGTCTATGTGACTTATGGACCTCGGTATGAGGTCCTGGTGAAAGCGATGGGTCTCACTGACTAGTGGATGCTTTGGAACAACATGAAGACTTGGTGGGAGGTCTTGGCAAGAGCAAAAATTTTTGCCGATGGTATGACATTTCAATGTGACTTTGAATATCGGTATGTAGTCTCACTGAAGAGCGATAGTCTTGCCAAAAGGAAAACTAAAGTCGATGCAACTTGTGAGCTCGGTAAAACATCTTACCGATAGGATGAAATCTTGGTGATATCGAATGCTGACTGTGTTGGGATCGAGGAGACACAGTCAGTGTCTCACTAATATGCCAACGCAGCTTGATTTCCTTTTGACCGTTTGACCATCCTATGTGGAGTCTCGTGGACCAATCAAAGAACCCGAATGGGAACCGTTGGAAGACAGTTCATTGTTTCAGTTCTGAGAGGAAGCTTGACAGACAGGGAATGACATGAATATAGTTTATAGTTGCAGATGCTTGATGGTTCAATTTGTTTGAAGGACAATCATGTGAACAGTTCAAATTGTATCAGAGTGATTTCTATTCTATAAAGATTGTAACTTGAAGGTTCCTGTACAAGATTGGTCATTGTGAAAGCTGCTGTAATCTGGCATCAGAAAGATAAGTCAAAACTCTATATGTAATTATTTGTTACTGTAATACAAAGTGACTTCTCTTGGTGTGGTGGGTTTTTCTCCCATAAGGGTTTTCCCACGTAAATCTGGTGTTCATCTGTATTTGTCTAATTCTTTGTTTCTACTATTTATTTCAAAGTGCATCTTAATTGAACTATAATTGAAAAATTAAGAGTATATCTGCATTCTTCCCTAAGGTTTTGATGCTAGGAGAGTTGTTTCCACATCTAATTTTCCTTACAATAGAGGGAGTGAGATACCTAAGAGAGGGAGAGGTGGTAGGAGGAAGATACTTGAGAGAGAGATACAGAGAGAGAAAGATAACGACCTAAGAGAGGGAGATGAAGTGAGAGAGATAAAAAGAACAAAGGGGGAGAGAGAGAGGGAGAGTGAGAAAGGGTGTTGGAGTGAGATATATTTATTTAGGTACCTAGGTGGGAGGGAAAGAGACTTGAGAGAGGGGATTGGACTGAGAGAGAGTAGTCTAGGTTGCATGGGAGGGAGTGAGACCTGAGAGAGAGAGACTTCAGAGGGATAAAGAGTTATCCAATTAGGGTAACGAGTCAAAGAGCATATAAAAGGTAAAAACTCAACTATCCATCTACGATCATAAACTATGCACTCTAAACATTATCAAAGTTGTCGACCAAAGAGGGGAAATTTAGATTTTGTTCAAAGTAGGTCATTTGGCAAGTGCCAAATTTTGTAATCGCCAAATGACACATCACATTTGGCACATACCAAATTTTTCACTCACCAAATTTGATGTGTCATTTGGTGAGCGCCAAATGACCTACTTTGGACGTGCTAATTTGTAGGATTTTCCAAGTTTCCTCATATTTTCATCCGTGCTCCCTATCTCATTTGCACACAATTCAATGCAATTTTATTAAAAAATTGTGATAGCATTAACCTCTCTCTTAGCTATCTAAATACATAAATTTTTTTTCATTTTGATTTAGTTAAGGTTTTGATCCATGGCTTCTATTGTAAATGCCTCTAGTTTTGGTCAAAAACCAACATGTGCTAGTTTTAGGATAGATTTCTACTCGTTCATCAAAACATGAAACAAATTACATTTTTTGAAACTAGACTCCATTCTACGCATGATGAAATAAAATTAATTTTTGATTAGTTTTCAAAAAATTTAGTGGGGAGCACGCTCAAATTTGAGCTTTTCAGGATGTGTCCACTTTGAAAATCCATAAAATATTATATATTCATTAAAAAAATTATCTGAAAGAATGAGGATAAACTACATGGTGTTAAAAAATTTCTCACTATTGGGGATTTTGAAATTCTAAGAGAAAGTTAACAAAAAAGCGGGGACCCCTCAGTTGCTATGCTATTTTTTTTTGATAAAAATAAGACCTATTTTGGGCCCCCCTTTTTGAGACCCTTAATCTTCATTAATTTTAAAAAAATATAGTAGTTTAGAAACTAGACTCGGAGCACTTCAACTTTTGTTCTTGCTGCATATTGAAATTTTGAGCGTAACTATCTTCATTTTCTCGTGCAAATCCGATTTTTCCGATTTTAGAAAAAAGTGGCATCTTAAGAGCCAAAATTTTGTCATAGATCCATGCACTTACCCATAGGTGCAATTTGAGAACTTTCAGAAGTTCATTGCTAAAAAATTGGGTCTCCTTTCTCCCCAACAAATGGATTGTTTGTAGGAATTAAGGGGAGGTTTATTATATTTACAAACTCAACACAAAATATTTTTTCCATCCTCTCTCTCAAAGGATAGTGGAATGCATATTTATTTTAATATAAATAATAGGGAGTTGCTCCCTTTAGCAACATGTTGCCTCATATATATAAATAGTTTATAATTCTTCAAAATGAAAATGAAAATATATATATATATATATATATATATATATATATATATGTTTTTTTATTGGTTTTTATATTTTGGTATTTTATCATAGTAAATAACTTTTACTGCAAATAAAATATTTTCAAGATGGTGCACTACTACACATGTTAAAAAGTTTATTTAAAATTTTAGGAATATTTAGTTATTCTCACCCAAGTATTTAATAATGACACGTAGTCACCTTCTCTCGATGTACACAAATACCAACATTGCCTCATCAATCCCATATCGACGGTAGTTTTGTGATTAGTTCATAAGAATTATGACATGGGTAGATTTTTCACATGAATATGATAGATTCTAGCATGGAATCAAAGCCATGATGTTAGAGGGTTACTCATTTTCTAGGCAATCAGGGAAAGTAGATCTAATTTTGAGAGGGTTATTTCTTGGGTAAATTGATCCATTTGCATAATTATCAATTCATCTCGTGTTGAGTTAAAGAATTTATATTTTGCTATATTTCCTCATTATTTGGGTTGGATAGAACTTCAAAAGAAATATTTACAAGGTTTTAGATGATTTTTATGTGGGGCATATGCAAATCATGCAGTCTAGACTATTTTGATCCAAACTTTATCTTGCGATTATGTCTAGAAGACCTAAAAACCTAGAATGCTTTTATCAAATTATCAAAATTGAAGTAATTGACTATATAGATCTATTTTAAAATTTAGAATACACATTTTCTTTGTAATTTTAAAAATAAAATTAAAAAATTAAAAATATATAGAAAAGTTTATGCAATGTTATACTTTTTAAAGTGTTTGCAATGTTTCATGTAAGGGGGTAGCATGTACCCTACCACATGGCAAGGTACTACTCATGTATCATATGTAGTGGTGTAAGTCCCCAACCTCTTAGGATTAATAACTAGCAACTACATCTTTTAAATTTTGGTAGGTGCATTAATACCATAATAACAACATTGTTCACATCTCTAGTTTCCTTCTAAACACCATAGTACCATCACTCTAGCACCGCCTCTATCAATTCCTTTACACATTACACCATTGCTCTGCTTGGGAGCCTCCACAAATCCACCAACAAGTCATTGGTGGTGCCACCCAAATCCATCACCCAACCACCTTTTTGGGTAATGCCACTAGATATTTGCTCAAGTACCATGAAGTTGCCACCTAGGTATAGATGCCCCTCCATCTATATTCTCAATTTTGGAGGATAACTTTACAAAACCTTATCTTAGCCATACTAAGGTATTTTTGGTGTATTTTTTTTTAAATGATCATTTTTCTATGTAATTTACATTGTTATAATCAATTTCTACTAATGAATCCTACCTTTTTAGAAAATTGGTTTTCATATACATTTTGTTACACAAACCTAGTTTGTTAAAAAACTTAGACAAGTCTCATAATTTTCGTAAATGGGCTCACATAAATGAATCTAGTTTTTGGTAAAGTGAATGATTTTCTAAGCATTTCATATTGGTGCTAGATATTTTTTCTTATTATATCATTTTATTATACATAATTTAAATTTTTGGTCAAATATGGACATTATAAAACTATAAAATTTAACTTCAATTTTATAATCATGCTAATATTTAAATTCCCAAGCATTGTAACTTACTAATGGTTCTTAATCAAGCTGTTTTGGAGAGTATTCATGTAAAATCTACACAATCACACAATGTCGCATCATGTACATGTCTTTGGGGGCATACATGTTGGTATTTTGTATTCCATAGATTGATATAAATTTTCATTTTGATGGGTGTACTCTTTTTTAAATTCACTTTTTTTGGTTTGTTCTATTGTGTGATTAATTTGAGGAATTAAAAATATGTGCTAAAAATATCTATTTGTTATCAAATTGGATACATAAAACTATAATTCCTAGCAAGATAGAATCTAAAAGCACTTCAAATGGGTCAAACTCTTGTCAATTTTTATGGATTGTTCCTTGAACCCACTTGTTTTTGGTACAAATTTATATGGAAGTATCAAAGTAATCATATATTAGGATTAATGTTATTGTATAAGAGGGAATTTACACCCTAGGTGCAATTCCCCTTTTTTCCTCTTTACAATTTAGAAAACCTAAGTCAGAGGCTTAAATTCACTTAAGCCCACTGATGGCAGTCCACTTGGTGCCTATTTTGTGTGTCGATGGAGGCATTTCTGTCGGGGATGCCCACGTGGCGTACATATGTCCTTGGAAGATTCCTGCAACTGAGCCAATAGAGGAGTTACTCTTTCCATTGGCAACTAAGTTGTAACGCCTCCTTCGACCACCCAACTTGAATATGGCCATGTCCTTTCTCACTCCTTCATAATCAGTCTTTGAACTTGCATTTGGAGGTTGGATGAAAGATTGGAAGGAGTCTACACCACATCAATCTCTCATACTCTCATTCACAAGCTCATTTGCACTCACTTCCAAGCATTCCATACCAGCAATATCACACTCCATCACATTGGTAGAGCAAGTTTGGGACCACACCATTGCAACAGAGGCTTGATTTCCTCTCATTTCTCCCCCAAGCAGCCTTGAGTGCTCTTGGTGGAGGTGGTAAGCTTCCCTATCCTCTCCTTTATCATTTGGTTGAGTAGCATAGTATTGCTTGTAGTGCTGGTTTTTTTTTCGCTTCTTTGTCTCTTTTCCATTGGTTGTCCGTGGAGGTGGGAACATGTAAATAGGGGTCTTACTGAGGTAGAACCCTATACAACCACCCCCAACATTCTCTCTCTTGTTGTGTGTAGGTGTGTGAGCTCTTGGAGGATCAGTTGGCGAACGATTTCATTGGTGAGATTCTCCTCACCTTTATCACTCTTGTCTATCTGCTTTACAATCTTAGAGATTACTTGGTTTATTTAGTTATGTCATTTTGGCCTTTTAGTTAGCTTGTTGGGCCATTAGCTAGTTTTTGGTGGCTTGACCTTGTCTTTATTGTTGCCTGGCCGTATAGACTATAGCACACTTTTGAGACACTAGTGTGTTGCGTTGTCAAAATTTCACGCTTTTGTCCTTAGAAAGAGAGCTTCCCAAGATGAAGTGTTAAGGCTAGAAACCAGCTTGCCTAGCCTCTTTTTGCATTTTGGGCCTATTGAGTAGTTGAGAGGCCCTACGGTCCTCGCTACCCTCACCTTACATACCCTAAACAATAAATTTAGCTGAGGTAAGTTAGGGAAGCCTCTCGTGTCTTGACCCTTCGTGACCTGGGGTATTGCATGTGGTGGTCCCTTTCTCTTACATTTTTGGTGAGCCTGATGTGAACCAACACCTATTCATCCGTTGGTGTTAAAAATCCCTTTAGATATTTTGTGGTTGTTGTGACCCCGCGTGTTGTGAAGTTTTATAAGCATCACAACCCAATCCACAACTTCTGGGCATATCATGAGAAGTATACAACACCTCTCGATGGATAGAACAAAGGTCTCACTTGGTCTCTCTACAAGTCTCTTCTCTAGTCCCACCATTAGTTTGGCCGCGTAGGAACAATGATCAAGAAATGAGATGGGTTTTGCTAATGATACCGATCACATTCCCACTCCTCCTGCGTCTCCCATGCCATCATCGGTGGATGAGGATGAGGCCATTCAAATCCATGTTGAATATGTGTTTTCCCTTACAAGGGGGTTAAGTGAACTTGAAAATCATTTGGAAAGAAATCCGAAGATGGCTAGAGCCGCTCGGGTTTTCAATGAATTAAAACATATGATGAAAAAAGATTGAACATGTGTAGAGCTTCTAATTAGTCTCTTCGGTATCACAGAAGTGTGCCCTCCTTCGGGAAACTTTGATTTTGCAAAAGGAGTCACCTTTGGAGAAAATGAGAGACAAGTTTAGGATTATCAATGCCTCACACTTCTGTCTACATGGCCGATGTAGTCCATTCCATTAGTATCCCTTCCATCCTTGAACAACCAAAAACTATCAAGGTGAATAAGATCCCATTGGACTTTAGCTTTACCCCTTATGTCACCTTCAGTGGTGGAGATCTTGGCAGAATAGGTGGTGAAGGCTTTGGTAGTGGTGGTGGATTCGATAGCGAAGGTGGTGTTGGTGGAAGTGGTTCCGACAAAGGTCGTGGTGGTGATTCCAATGGTGGCCCTACTGGTGGCAGTGGCTTTGGTAGTGGCTTTGGTGGAAGTCACACCGGTGGTGGTTCTGGAAGTGGACCTAGCAGTGGTTTTGGAGGAGGAGGTTCCTCTGGCCCTCTATCTTCTAATGACCCTATTTTGAATACTATACTTTAGAATATGGGTAAGATGCAGAGTCAGTTAGCAAGCCTCTCCCAAGCCTCTACCCAACCTATTTTCCAGCCCTTCTTTTGACATAGCCCATTGTTGGTCGCGATCTTAAACACTCCCTTCCCTCAAGGAATGGAGATTCTAAAGTTTGAGACGTTCGGTGTCAAGGGGGGTCCAAAGACATATGTGTCTGCCTTTAACACTCTCTACACCGATTTCTTCCATCATGACGCTTTGATGGATAAATTGTTTCCCCAATCTCTCAAGGATACAACACTCGAGTGGTACTGTTCCTTGCCTGATAATTCTATTTTCTCATTCAATCAGCTTGTTAACCAATTCCTTAGGAAGTTCCAAGAAAACATTGGGCCGAAGATGACCTTCTCAGATCTCATCTGATGTAAGCAAGGAGATAATGAAAAGATCAATGATTTCATAGCGCATTATCAAGTGCTTCTTTCACAAATCTTATATCAATTGCCTGATTCTGACGTGCATAAGGTATTCATAGGAAACTTACAAAGGCCTTGGCAAGAAAACTTCGCCTTGATGAAATATCCCTCTTTCGCGCGTCTGTGTACAACTTTATGAGAATATCAACAGATGGTTGCTCAGTTCAAGGGATATTCCTAACACTCCCGTTCTGAAGGGAAATCCATTGCATCAATCTTTGGAAAAGGAAAATCCATTGCGAATGTAGTAGCTGCTACTAATGACAATGACCTCAAATGCAACCAGAAGTTCACAAAGTTGTCAAAATCTTATACCTCTATCTTACAGAAGTTGTTGAGGGATAAGGTCATAACTTTGCTAGCTTCTAACCCTGTTAAGGAACCTTACCCTAATTGGTATGATGGGAGCACTTATTTTTAGTACCATCATGTTAATGGACATGATACTGAACGCTGTATGCAATTGCGTCATGAAATACAAGACCGCATCAAGGACAGTAACATTCGTCTCGATGGGAGTAAACAAAACACTAACCAATCAGTGGAAAAATAAAATAGTGAATTGCAGATATACATGGACCCATTTCTCTCCCATTCTACTAACATGATTATCGATCCCACTGATTTTTCTTCTCAACTCGAGGCCTATGTGAATATGGTCACGGTAACTTCCACTATTTCACCCACACCCCGTTCATCGGATATTACATTTACATCACAAGATCTACCTTTAAACAAGTCCTCACCTCTTTAGATTCCCACTTGTATCAATTGTAAAATTGTGACAGGAGTCTTGATAGACCCCGCGAGTCGTGTGAATGTTATTATTGAAGAAACATTAGTATTGAACTCACTGCAAAAAGAAAAATATGAAGATACAAGATCTATCATCCGTACCTAGGATGGTATGAATCTCAAACCTTATGGATCGATTAACCTGTCTATCCTAGTTGGACCTAGGATTGTCGACACATTCTTCGATCTTATTATGAAGTTAGACCTATTCAAAGTGAAGCTAGGCATTCCTTGGCTCACTTCTATGAATGGGGTCGCCTCTGTTATCCACAAATGTTTAAAGTTCTCCCATGAGGGTGTCATGCATGTAGTGCATGATACCAGCTATCAACCTTTGGTATCTCATGGTGGATATTTATTGGATCACTTTTGGCCCTCTCCGGTTGGTCTAATTTCTCTGAGAACGAACCTACTTTACAAGAACTATATGAAGTATAAAACTAGAGGCAAAGGGGAGCCAAAGCTGACCCTTCCTATAATAGAGCAACTGGTTACCTCCTCTTCCTGAGAAGAGAAGAAGAAGATTGTGCTTATGACTACTCCCTCTCTGAGAGAGAAAGAGAAGTCCATGTCGGTCCCTTCTCCTTCCCACGAAGGTAAAGAGAAGGTTACACCATCCACTCCCTCTTCCTCGAAGAAGGAGGAGAAGCCCATAGTGGTTCCCTCTTCTTCCTGTAAGGACAAAGGGAAGATGACCCTTTCACAGACTACCTTGTTCTCTCCCCCTTTCCTGGGAAGAGTACTAAATGAGCAAGCCTGATGGCTACCCATTAAATCTGATGATTCCTCCTTGGTGTAGGCCTAAGATTAGAATTGTAGACCTTCCTAGTGAATTTCAAGGACCATGGTACTACTTATACAGTAGAAAGAAGGGTTCTCCTAGAGAATTCGATCTGCGACCTCCTACCACTCCTGCCCCTAAGGCAGTGAGTGGAAAGAGATCCGCTGTTGAGGCTCTCAAGTCGACTTCTCTCGTTATTCCTCAGCCTGCTTCCCCTTCTCTTGCACAGGAACCTATTCCCCCGCCTAAAACAACTATAGTGGATGTTCCTATGATCGAGTAGGAACCTCCCGCCCCTTCACAAGCTCTAGCTTCTAACTCCAAGAGCCATAGGAACCTCCTTGCATGAGAGCGCAAGCGTCAGTGAAAGGCTCTCCTGGTTGAGCAAGCTGCTTCACAACAAAAGCAGGAAGAAATGATTTCCCCCGCTTCAGGGCCCTCTGCAGTGTCTTCTTCCTCCCCTCCTATTGTGTCTCTTTCTCTTGATCTGCTCTCGACTTTCGTTGTGAGCACAAATTCACCTAACCCTAAATGGGTACAAGTGTTTATCACTCTTTCGATAGAGCCGCCTTTGTCGATGTCCATTCTGGATATTCAACTCTTCCAAAAACCCATGGATATGGTTAACACTTTAGTCATATCTGTTGCAGTTCTGTCCTCCTCCTCTACAACTCTAGCTTTGTCTATGGGGAGTTTCTCCCCTCTCACGAAGAAAGAGGTAGAGGCTAGTCCTTCTCACGATAAAGGACGTAGGAGGAGCCCACCTTCGTAAGGTGGCCCTGTGATGACCTATTCTATCCTTGTGACAGAATCAGTCCTGACCTCTCTTGAGTTTGTCACCACTCCTAAATCATTTGGTGAGCCTAGCGATGGATCTCAGGATTGACAATATTCACAAAATTGTTGGCTTTGACTCCACAAGAGCTCATCGGAGAGGACCTCGAGGGGCCCTCTTCCTTCGCCCTTGTTGCAGGAGGGCCAGATGTCCCTCCTCTTAACATTCCACCCTTGCAGGCTCGTCCTCCTTCTCCTTATGAGGATCTAGATTAGGAAGTGGATGACCTTTTGGATGATTAGTGTTAGGATAAGTTCCCCCTTTCTTGATCTTGTGTGCGTGTGTCATGTTTTGTAATGTGTTCCCCCATACTCATGCTATGTGTGCCTGGATGACCCTCATCACCTTTATTGGTGCATGGATACTAGCGTGGTTTGCGTGTCATAAACCTTCCTCTATTTGTACCATCATTCTTCCATGTTTGTGTTTGATTTTCAGTAAAAAGGGGACGATGTAAAGCGTTGTGGGAATTTAGGCTTCCCTTCCATGTTGACCCAATTTTTTTTTTTTACTTTGTTTTCCATGCATTCTTCTTGATCTGGTTGGGGATTGATTATCTTTTGCCTTGCATTGCAGTTACCTACTATTATATGAGCTTGGACAGATCTGACCCCGCTAAACCAGATCCCCCTATGCCCTTTGTTTGTACTTTTCACTTTCTCTTTATCTTTCTCTCTTATTTTCTTGAGTTGTCCCTCCTATGTGTGACAACATCCTTTAACACTTTAACTTTTAGAAAATGAATTCGCCGCCAACGAATCTTTTCTTGAAAGTCCTCACAACACCTTTTCCTTGGAAGCGCATTCTCAACTTGGAACCCTAAGGAATGTGTTTCCTTCATCATAGGTTCGTAAAGAAAGGACTTGAAGACCTTCCTCTGAAGTGGGAACTTCTTTGACTTCCCCTTGCATGGGGGCATGACCTTCCTTTCGAAGTGCTTGATGGAGTGAACATCTTTCGAAAAGATCCCTTGGTGACGAATTGCTCTAAGATGGTGAATTTTGAATTGCATGTCCCTTGAGTGGACCCCCTTTATACTTCATGGCAGGTTCCTCAAGGACCCTTTCTTCAAAATCCTTTGTAACGAATGGAATTTTTCACATCTAGCTTGGGGGCAGCCCGACTAGACTCATTCCATTCATCCTTTTGCATCTAGCTTGGGGACAGCCTGACTAGACCTTACTTTTTCAAACAGTGCATCCCTTGATTGGACCCTTCTCATTTTGAAGGGTTCCTGAGGGAGCCCTTTGAAAGTTTTTCGGTCTTCGTGACTAGCCACTTTAGACATGTTCTATCTGTGGATAGACATGTCACCGCTTTTAGATACGTTCTATCTGTGGGTAATGTATTAATGCTTTAGACATGTTCTATCTGCGGGTAGACATGTCACTGCTTTTAGATGCATTCTATTTGCGGGTAGACATATCAACACTTTAGACATGTTCTGTCTGTGGGTAGACATGTTGCCACTTTTAGATGTGTTCTATCTGCGGGTAGATGTATCGACACTTTAGACATGTTCTGTCTACGGGTAGACATGTTGCCAATTTTATATGTGTTCTACCTACGAGTAGACATATCGACGCTTTAGACATGTTCTATCTGCAGGTAGACATCTCACCACTTTTAGATGCATTCTATCTGCGGGTAGACATATCGACACTTTAGACATATTCTATCTTTGGGTAGACATGTCGCCACTTTTAGATGCATTCTATTTGCGAGTAGACGTATCGACGCTTTAGACACGCTATATCTGCGGGTGGATGTGTCACCGCTTTTGACATGTTCTATCTGTGGGTAGACATGTCACCTCTTCCTAACTCTATGGAGTCTGATTCCTTGGGGCTTCCTCCATGTGAGAGATCTTGGAGGTTGCCTCCTTGCAGGTCTGCGGGCCTATAAGGTGCTTTGTTGTTCCAACTTCATAGTTCTGAGCAGTTATGGAGTCCTTTGTTTTTCTTGCATATTCAGGTTCACTGGATCATGATCTGCTTCCTCGATAGTTTAGGTATACTTTTCTAACCCTACTCTCTTCTTGATCTACTTTACCGAGCACTCATCAGTACTTGTGCTCGCTAAAGTGGGTAAGAGCGAATTTGCACCCTAGGTACAATTCCCCTTTTGGCCTCTTTACACTTTAGAAAACCTAAGTTGGAGGCTTAAATTCACTTAAGCCCATTGATGGCAGTCCACTTGGTGCTTGTTTTGTGTCAGTGGAGGTGTTTCTATCGAGGATGCCCGCATGGCATGCAGACATCTGCGTGGTGCACTTACGTCCCTGGTAGATTCCTACGGTTGAGCCAACAAAGGCGTTACTCTTCCCATTGGCAGCAAAGTTGTAACACCTCCTTCAGCCACCCAACTCGACTATGGCCATTTCCTTTCTCACTCCTTCATAATCAATCTTTGAGCTTGCATTTGGAGGTTGGATGAAAGATTGGAAGGACTCTACACCACATCAATCTCTCATACTCTCATTCACAAGCTCATTTGCACTCACTTCCAAGCATTCCATACCAACAATATCACACTCCATCACATCGATAGAGAAATTTTGGGACCACGCCATTGCAGCAGAGGCTTGAGTTCCTCTCATTTCTCCCCCAAGTAGCCTTGAGTGCTCTTGGTGGAGGTGGTAAGCTTCCCTCTCCTCTCCTCTATCATTTGGTTGAGTAGCATAGTACTTTTTGTAGTGCTTATGTTTTTGTCACTTCTTTATCTCTTTTCCATTGGCTGTTTGTGGAGGTGGGAACACCTAAACAAGGGTTTGACTAAGGCAAACCCCTATATAGCCACCCCCCAACATTCTCTCTCTTTTTGTGTGTAGGTGTGTGAGCTCTTGGAGGATCAGCTGGTGAACGAGTTCATTGGTAAGATTCTCCTCATCTTTATCACTCTTGTCTATCTGCTTTACAATCTTATAGATTGCTTTGTTTATTTAGTTCTGTCATTTTGGCCTTTTAGTTAGCTTGCTGGGCTGTTAGCTAGTTTTTGGTGGCTTGACCTTGTCTTTATCACTTTCTAGCCGTACAGACTACAACACACTTGCGAGACGCTAGTGCACCACGCTATTGTCCAAATTCTGTGCTTCTTTCCTCAGACAAAGAGCTTCCCAAGACAAAGTGTTAAGCCTAGAAACCTACTCGCCTAGCCTCTTTTTGCATTTCAAGCCTGTTGAGTAGTTGAGAGGCCCTACGGTCCTCGCTACCCTCACCTTACATACCCTAAACAATACATTCAACTAAGGTAAGTTAGGGCAGCCTCTCATGTCTTGACCCTCCATGACCTGGGGTCTTGCATGCAGTGGTCCCCCTCTCTTACAGTTATGTAATGTCACCATCAACACTACGATGGCCACAACTTATATTAAGAGTCCTCATAATAATGGTCATGGAGATCACTCAAGAAAGAAGATGATTTGGTGGGATATGGGAATTAGAGAAGGGGCACACAATGTATCCAACTCATGATATAGAGTACACCCAAGATCGTATTTGTCAAGCTTTATGTTGATTGATCACTTAATTGAGCTTATGTTTTATATGTTGTGTTATGAATATAATTATTTCTTCTAGGAATGTACTAAGAGGGTCAAAACCACTAAGATCTTATTAGGGTGATAGTGGTTATTCTAATGGTTGAAATTGGACAATTATTACTTTCAAGACATTTGATCTAAAATATAATACTTGAGATTTGAAGATAATGAATTTAAACTTTGAATTTCATATTTTATATGTTTAAAAATATGTTTGTTTAAGTATTATTTTTTAAATAAATTGAATACCTAAAATACTACATATATTTGGATATGTGTTCATTTTTAACTTTAGAATATTGACACATTATACCTTGGAACAATTCCTCTTATGTTTTTAGATGTATGATTGGTTTGGGGGTAATGTGATATTGATATCAACATTGGGTAACTTGATCCCTTTATCTTTTTTATTAGACTTTTTGAAAATCAAATACTTAAAATACTACACTGTGTTTGGATATATGTTCATTTTTAACCTTAAGAAATTTGCACATTATACCTTTGACCATTTCCTATTATGGTTTTAGATGTATGATTGGCTTGGGAGCAATTTGATATTGATACAAACATTGAGTGACTTGATCTCTTTATGTTTTTTATTAGATATTTTGTGTGTCAATCTTACAGTTGAATATGAAACATTGATAATGGAATACATTTGATCAATTTCTTGAAAGAAATCAATTGATATACTTGGTGATTTACAATTGGTAGATAAACAAGTTACTAACGATTATAAGACCAAAGATGCTCAACTTGCACAATTCCATGAACTGGACTTATGATTACTTGATACTTTCAACTCATTTACCATTTAATGTTTTCTCCAACAAGTTAACAAACATGCCAATGCTATGGCTAGTGTTGCCTCCCATATAAAGAGATTATAGTAACTAGTTATACAAGACACTTCTTTATTGATTTGTGCTATCTATTGACCAAATATGAAGAGCAATTTCACAATATGTATACTTATCTTGATAAGTAAAATTTGATACTATGTGATAAAATCTTTATTGATTTGTGCTATCTAGTGATGAATGAGGAGCAATATCAATTTATGCCTTGACATCTTAAAACTTATGAAAAATAAAGAACAAATGCAATCGAGGAGAAAAATATATTCATCATATTATTGTATTCCACACTAATCCAATATAAACTTCAACAACTCATTTTCAATTTAATTTACAAATTCCACAAATTTCAAATCATAATAACATGCGCTCTACCATTCCAGAAAGAAGAAGAAGAATGATCTTTAGGTAGTAAGTACAGCAAGATTTCAATTTTGCGCGAATATAAACATGCAAGATTACAGTTTCTTCTTTCTGTCTTTTCAATGCAATATCTTAATTCTTTCTCCATGTGATCTTTGCTCTCAGGGAAATACACAGCGATCTTAGTTCTTTCTCCATAGTACCTGAAAAAACAGCGAACAAGGATAATTTAGATTCAGATTCAAGAAAACTAAAACTCTAGTTGATGAAAAGGAAATGGAACTTGCATAGATTTGGGCGTGGTTCCCAAGGCCATCATGTCAAGAGCGCATGCATAGAAATTTGGAACAATGTAAAAGGAAAGTGATTATACAAACCTGAAAAAAACACCATTATTTAGGGTGCGGGCTCTTTTCGTAGATCCACAAGAATCATTTCCAATCTGATCTATCTAATGCAATGATCTATCTAATCCAAAACATTACATGACTCAAGTTTCATTATTAAATGACCTAGAACACTAGAATTAACTAAAAGTTAGTATAAGATATGATAAGATCTTATCTAAACAACTAAGAATTCTATAAATGTGCCTAGGACTTAAGTGGACTTAACATGTAAATAAGACCCACTAATTAACTAGTTCGGTAAATTATCTATTTACACCAACAATTGGTATTGTCTTGAGCAAGACATTTTACATCACTCAACAACTTGCAAATTACATTCAACTAATGTAGTGTATTGGAATCTATTTATTTTGGAGGTAGTAAGGATATTACACTATTTATGGTATATCAAACCTTGGAGGAATGATCCTCTTAATTTGGAGTACCTATTTTTAAGAGCAATTTTTTATTACAAAAATTGTTGGCAAATTATTAATGACTTACCTTTCCCAATTATGGTCTCATTTGGATGGTCAATAATATATATTATATTTAAGAATAATCTATGCAAAAAAAAATGATAGAATCTAATATGGAAGGAAAGACGATATAATGAAATAACTTGCACAATAGAAGAACATAATAAGAATATTCTACAAATAACTGATAATAATATGCCACTTTGAGGGTGCAACCTCCTAATCCACTTCAAGGAGGATACCTCTTATAGTCTTCAATAAGAACACAATACTCAACATGATGATAATAACTTACCTATACCTCATATAGATACCATATTTATGCCAAGGATATCAACCAGGCTGTCCTAGATAACCCTATATAAGCCTTGGGATGATTTAAATGACTCAATAACATTATAATAATGATAATGTGACTTAATTAAGAGTTAAGGTAGCCACAAGTCAACTACATCTAACACTATACATACTATACGGGTAGGGGCATAACATATGATTGATTATTGGTTGACTAGCTGAAATCTTTTGTTTACAAGAGTTGAAAAATAAGTAAAAGAATGAAATTCCTCAAAAAAGAAAATTATAAAGCTACACATTGCATAAATAATAGACACATTCATACTAGACAACATACCTATTCATACTCTTCCCTAGAACCGAATATGTTTTTATAAAGAAACTCTCGTTAGTGCACGGAAATGTGAGATCAAAAGGGGGTCTTTAGTGACCATTTTTTAAATCAATATAAACTACTCTTGTATGAGAAATTGAAGGGAGTTACGCTAAAAATTTGAAGATGCAACAAGAACAAGAATCATAGTGCTCTAAATCTACTTTTTCAAAATTTATTTGAATTGTAGACAAAATGGATTTTCATTCCTCTAAAATAGGGTGCAAGGAAAAGACAACCTCATTTGTTAACATGGAAAACAACAATCTTCATCGAATGATGAAATCCACACCATGATTCATGGATTCTAAGAGAAAGGGTTTTTGGAAAAGGAAATAATGAGTTTGTTGGGGCCCCACACCACTAGAAAATCCAATAGTTTTTTTTTCATGAAATATTATGAAACTTTAATGGTAGTGAGAGAGTCAACCCCACCATTGACAAGTAATTTGAAACCATTTGAGCTCCCTTTGCAATGGGCAGAAAGATCGGGTGGCCTTGGATAATATAAAAAACATCATCATTTGATTCCCTTGTTACAAAAATTTAAAAAATAGAAAAGGATTTTGTATGTTCATCAGGCATTAATGGTGGCACCCATCACCTATACCATAGTCAAATTGTTCACTTCTAATCAGGAGCTCTTTTACTATGATTTCTTTCTCACCATGATCAAAATTCTCAACTTGAACATAGGAAAGTAGGGGAAGATAAGAAAATAATGTTCTAAGATTGTTAGTAGCACTAGGAGGTCATATGATGAGGCTCTATTGAAAGATGGACACAAGAACCATTTCCCTTCTAATGCATTTTCTTTTTTGTATGTTAATTATTTTATGTATAATTTTGTATAATCACTTTTTGACCATGCATAATTCTTCTTATAATGTAACCATGCCTTTTTTTTGTCAATTAACTATTACGCGGTTCAATGAACCATGCATTCTTTTCTATGAAATATAGACAACTAGCTTACACATTTTTTAGTATTTTCATTTAGATGTAATGTGATACTTGAAAATATATTATGCAGAGTCCCATGTTATAGAAATATTATATTTATTTTAGTTTATTAATATTTTAATGTTTTGATTATATGGCAAAAGTGGGTTTTGAAGGGACCTGAAACCCTTTACAATAGAACAAACAAAATGCTACTCAAGTATAAAACATTATGCCAACAACAACAACCAACAACCAGAACATACAAAATGTTGCTCAAAGATAAAACATTACACCATCAGCAACAACCAATAGAAAACAATCAATAAAACACCAATAAACGAAAAGAGACCCAACAACAAGAAACAAACATAGAAAAACACAGAACTAGACACTATTTCATGCTCCTTAAGGTGTTACCCACCTGAAGCTCTTAGTTCCTGTGAAGACCAATCATGTCTAACAATTATTTTTTCTCTTCCTCGAAGGATTTCCTCAAGTTTCCCTTCCCTCTAGTAGTGGCGCTTTTAGCTTCATCCTTCCCAACCTTTTTACCTATTCCTTTAGAAGCTTGGTCCTTCTTCATCTACACCATAAAGTAGAGCTTGTCTTCTTTTAGCTCAGTGATCTTGCAGAACAAGACCTCCAAGGAGTCAACACTATTCTTAATAGAAATGTGGCATGTTTGCAATAGTTTCTTAATGTTCGCATTGATGTCTAAGACCTTGGCCTCCAAATCAAAGAGACACTACTCACATATAGACTTGAAGTCTGAAAAAGAACATTCTAAATCTATAATTCTATCAATCAAAATGCCCAAAGTAGAGCCTTTTGGAAGATTCTACACATTTACCTTCAATCCCCTGATCTTAATGTTCACCCTGTTGAATTCCTGTACCAGTCCACTTTTCTAGCTTAAAAGTCCCATTGGCAC
The DNA here is from genome assembly GCA_007258455.2 of Sequoia sempervirens. Lineage (NCBI taxonomy): Eukaryota > Viridiplantae > Streptophyta > Pinopsida > Cupressales > Cupressaceae > Sequoia > Sequoia sempervirens. The sequence goes on from VDFB02045744.1 coordinate 203,747, forward strand.
TTGTATGCATGATATCAAGGAGTTCAAACATTGATGTGGAATCATCACTAAGATATAAGAAATCCTCCGGAAGTGGATTAACTTTGAGAGGTTGAACAACTTTACCAGAATTCTGATTACCACCCTCCTCCTCCTACATAGTTTTCTCACTAGAGGGTTCCACACTAGGTGAGTTTTGAACCCGGGAATCATCAATTTCAACCATCTTCTCATCTAAGCCCTTCTCCTCGCGATTCTGAATTGTTACCTTACCACTACTTTTCATGGCCTGATTTTTTAGCTTTGCAATACACTTTGAAGCCCTTCTCGACCTCTCCTTTTCCTTCATAAATACAACATTCTTTTGCAAGCCCTCCTCCTTACGCCCACCAGTACTACATCATCTTGGCCATTAAAAACTGCATTTTTCTTAGATCTAGAATCCCCAGAACCAACTTCCATATCAATGCCATTCATTTGGAACTTTGATTCCCGAATAATAACCCTCTTGTTAACTCATTTTCCTTTAGGGTTTCCCTTCTTCCTCTTCTTGGAAGGGGTGATATCAGGGGAAGAAGACCTATCTTCATCTTCCTCAACCCACTCCTACTCCCCACTGACGCTAGTATCCCAGCCAGATGAACGGGACGTCCCATCACTCAATTCCTTTTCCTTTCCCTTTGAAGATTTAGCAGGAATACGGGCCTTCACATGCTCCATAATAAGCAAGATGAGACCCTCATGCAACATCGACACCTTCCCATTTTTCAAATGTGCATAGACAGACACCTCTAATGAGGACAACAAAAATAAATGAAACAAAATAAAGAGACCATGCCTAAAATGATTTAACAAAGTAAAATGATAGCCTAATATTGTAGTAAATCTTCCTTCAAGGGTCACATACCACATAATAATCTCCACAATATCCACCCAGGTCTTCTTAAGGGATGTCTGCTCGTAGCCCGAAGACGAAAACTTGATAAGCTTCTTTTGCTCATCATCCTTAAAGAATTGAGCCATAGCCTCCTTATTACTCTTCTTATCTTTAAACAATTTATGTCTAACAACAACAACCCCATAATTGCTGCTATAAACTCCTCATTTAACTCAAAAACCATTCCCTTAATCCAGAGCTTGTGATTATTACAACAAGAAACAAACTCCTTTGATGCCTTGGGGTTGTGGCCATGAAGCCTTTCCATAATATTAACATTAATATTCTAATGTTACTTTTTCATAATATTATTCATTTATTTTTAAAATTTTATTAAGTGTTAAATAAATTTTATATTAAAAATTAATTATAAAAATGTTTAAATAATTAAAAAGATGCATTTAATGTGTATGAGTATGTGTATATTTAGAAGTGTTTAAGTGATCTTATTAAATCTTGGATGTTATATTTTGTATTAATATTTCTTAATTTTATTTTTGTTTTATATTGAAATTTCAAATGGTGAGATCCATCATCATACAAAACATTTATAAAGATAATGTTTGATACTTTTGTTTTCTAGATAGTAGTGGTTATTATGTATTAATATATAATATATTAATCACATATGTGTTTTTATATGTATACAATAGTAAAGGAAAACAATTATAATTTTGTGCACACACTAACACATTTACATTAGTAATTGATAATTGTGGAAGCACGATAATTAAATAATTTATACTACATTAGGAAATTAAAGGTAATACATAAGGGTATTTAACTCTAGATGATTTTGATATGCTTCTAAATATCATTATTATGAAATTATTTTTTTGAAGTCTATAGGTTTAAATCATTTACGATTGAGGATTTAATCTTATAATTTATAAGCTTTCACTCTATGGTTCGCCCACTATCTAGAATGTTTACTACACTGAAATAACTAGTGGTATTCAAGAATACCTTTAGAGAGATTTTAGATTACTAAGGGACACATTATCATAGGTAAAACCTTCAAATAATTGGCTTTATAATCATGCTAAACATCAAGGACTTCAATCTTCAAGCAAGTAAATGCTCTACCTAATGATGTAATACAAAATAAATTCTTCTTAGGTGATCCAATTGAAGAGTTTCTAGCATGCTCCCTCTCTTACATGTGAATAATATTCAATTCTCTAATGTGTCTAAATAATTCAATTGAGCACTTTTAAATACAAGGAAACTAAACAATAAATGATGTAGTTGTGTATTTATTCAACTCATAAGGGCTTTTGAAACGAGTGCACATTAACCAAATTGTGAATTTGAATTTTAGAATTAATATTAAAGTTCAAATCCACAACGAAGGGATATATCCCACACCTATTTAATTAATTGAGGTTAAGGTGTTTGTTGGAAATATATGCCTCAAACATCACAAGCTATAACCTCCATTGGAGCCATGTCGGTGTGACATCTTCTATGTCTGGCCGACAAGTAGTTTGGAACACCATGTTTTGTACAGGTCGTTGTGACCTTGGAGGAGTCTCACCGAACGGTTACACTTTGGAGTCTTCACTGTGAAATATTGTATTCAGGGTGACCTCTTACCGCATGGAGATCTCTAGCCGACAGGCCATTCAATTGAGCATCGGGGAGACTCATAGCGACCAGGGGCTTCAGGGTGACTTCAACACTCGGGAATAAGTCCTAGCGAAATTGGAATGTCTCACCAACTGAGGTTGCTATCAGGAGTCATTGATGCAACACAAAGGTTTCGGGAAGAAGTCCCAGTGACATTGGAATGTCTCACCGACCGAGGTTGCTATCGGGAGTCATCGATGTAACACAAAGGTTTTGGGAAGAAGTCCCAGCGACATTGGTGAGTCTCGCCGATGATGAGGGGTCTTCGGTATAACTCTTGGCGAACGATGGTCATCAGTGTAACATATGTGTTCGATAAGAAGTCCCAGGGAATGATGGAAGTCTTGCCGACTATTCTTTGGTGCTTGGTATGACTAAAGTCTTTGGAGTAACATAAGAGATCTCGATGAAACCTCTTGGCGATAGCGATATGTCTTCGCGATAGATGTGCACTTCGGATTAACATAAAGAACTCGCTAGGGTGTCTTGGCAAAAGATGAATGTCTTGCCAACTATCATTTGGCATTTGGTATAACTTATGGATGTTTGTTATGATGTCTCACCAATAGTGATGTGTCTTGGTGAAAGCGATACATGTAGTGAATGTCGGTATGAGGTCCTGGCAACATAAGGATGTCTTAACGATAGTCTCCTAAACTCGGTGTAACACAAGAAGGCTCGTTGGGATGTCTTGGCGAGAGCGATAGTCTTGCCGAAAGGAAAACTGCAGTCGATACAAGTAGTAAGCTCAGTGGAATCTTTTGTCGATGGAAATGACTCTTGGCGACATCGATAGTGAAGACTTTGTGGCATCGGGGAGACACTGTTAGTGTCTCACTGAGATGCCAACAAAGTTAAAATTATTTTGACCGAGTGATGACCATCTACGTGGCTGGTATTTGACCAATTAGAGGAGACAAATTGGAACCGTTGGGAGACAGTTCGTTGTGATAGTTCTATGAGGAAGCTTGACAGCCAGGAATGACATGAATTTAGTTTTGCAATTGTAGATACTCGAAGGTTAGATGGTTGGTTCAAAGATCAATTGGGTGAGTAGTTCGAATTGTATCAGAGTGATTTCTATTCTGTAAATACTGTAACTTGAAGGTTCCTATATAAGTTTGATCATTGTGAAAGTTGTTGTAATCTGGCATCAAAAAGATAAGTCAGAACTCTGTATGTAATTTTTGTTACCTTAATACAAAGTGACTTCTCTTGGTGTGGTGGGTTTTTCTCTCGTAAGGGTTTTCCCACGTAAATCTGGTGTTCATTTGTGTTTGTCTAATTCTCTATTTCTATTACCTGTTTCAAGTGCATCTTAATTGGACTATAATTGTAAAATTTAAAAGTATATCTCAATTCTTCCTTAAGGTTTTGACATTAGGAGAGTTGTTTCCGTATCTAGCTTTCACAGTGTTAGTAATTTATAGTAGGGAATGCATTTTTTTGACTAGAGGTAAATAACGAGTTTTGAAGGGGCTCGAAACCCTTTACAAAAAGGGAAGTAGAAACAAAAGAGAACTACAATAAGTATAAATCATCCAAAATGCAGTGTACCCACAACTAAAAGTCATCCAAAAAGGAGGAACACAACCATTAGCATTACATATTTTTTAGTATATCCACAACCTCCACATCACACAGTACACCCTTCTGACCATCATCAAGGGCATCAAAAGATTCTTTCACAAGCACACCAGCCAAAGCTTTGGTATTGTTATGTTTCCTAGCCCCAGGACCACCCACATTTACCTTGGTAATCAAAACATTATTCACTTCATCACCCTTTTCACAAGACACCTTTCCCTCCAACAAGTTGCCAGCAGCACCAATCTCACCAAACTAAACAATCTCCTTGCATTTTTTGGTAGTTTCAAAAGGGGAAGTAATACCAATATAATAAAAAATATCGCCAAATTTTACCACCTCCCCACCCTTTTCCATGTTAGTGTAAAGATTCTCCAAATGAGTTTCAAGGGAGAGAACCATACCTTCAAGATTCTGCTTCATAATCAACATTTCTTATTCCACAATTTTTAGGGAATTCATCAGATTATCAATCTGATTTTGGCCTTGAGACTCATCATCTTTACTCAACATACCATGAACTTTCATGTTCGTCATATTTAGTTCATGGAACAACCATTTAAATAACTTATAAAAAAAAATGGAACCCTCTCTAGTGTTCCCAAACCATCAAAAATATTTTCCTTATCAATGTTGAAGACTCCCTTACCAAGAGAATCCTCCTCATGAGAGGAACTTACCTTATCCTAACTGGTAGAGACTTCCTTCCCCTTCCCAACAATAGTCAGAGTTTGGATTTTTTGAATAGTCTTCACAATTCCTGCAACAACCACCTTTCTTTTCTTCTTCCTTTCTGGGTCCACACCAAGAGAATCCTCAACACCCTACCCTACCTTAACCACAACCTTCCTTTCCATTAGCAAGCCTAGAACCTCAATCGAAGAATCCACAACACCAAGTCCGCTCGTAATATTAAGAGGAGACTTCATCTCCAGTAGTTGGCTAGCAGACTTAACAAGCAACTTCCTATTGTTACCCATCTCAAGCTCCTTTTTCTACTTCAACCCCAGAATAGTGGGAGGTAAAGAAACCTCACCAACCACTTCATTCCACTCCTTCATGCAACTCATTAGCATTTCAGCACTCGGCTCCTCACTACAAGTTTCATAATCCTTGTTAGGGATTACCTCCCCTTTTCTATACTTCCCAGAAGCAGGGGTTTCCTCTTCCATGGTAGCAAGAGAGTCTAGCACATAGTCAACATCCTCCTCAGATTTTGACTCCTTATCCAAGATAAGATTCCTCTTCTTTCCCTTTTTGCTAGCCCCCTCCTCCCTAGAGACTGCATCATATCCTTCATTCGTCTTCTTCTGCTTACCCTTAGGGGTAGCAATTGGCTTGATCACTTCAAAGGATTTAGCATAATTAGAGATTAAAGGATAAGCCCCACATACAAAATAGGGTTCTTTGGGTTCTTCTTATGGTCCTTGAGACCAGAATCCAGGGAAGCCAAAAGATAATAGGGAAAATAAATCCTTTTCTTATGGAAAAAGTGATTGAGCATAATGAAATGATAGGCATTTACCACAAAGAATCATCCTTCAAGGGTAATGTAACACATGAGCTCCTTGATCACATCCCCCCATGGTGCTTTAAGAGAGCTCCTCTGGTAACCACCACTTCTCACCATCTTCAAGTATTGAGCTTCATCGCCTTTGAAGAAGATTTGCATGGTGGCCTATGACTCCTTTTTGGGTAAGTGCACCATTATGTGACACAATTTAGGTGCCAAATTGGAAAAATTCGCAAAAGAAGACCGAAATTGGCCATTTGGGGCATACCAAGTTTGGCAAGTGCTAAAATGTAAAATAAAAGCAAAAAACACATTTCAAACCTTCATTTCTCTTCAACCTATGGCTTGGTTTGGAGAATTTGAGGTCTGCAACTCGCGCTCACGAAATATCATCCATTATTTGCATCCTTGGCTTGCAATTTTTCATGAGGATGCCACCAACACATCAGAGAGGTCGAAGATTGGGAAGAGGTATGTATTTTTATTGTATAGATTTATTTAGAATTTGATTTAGAATGCATATTGAAATAGGTTTTTATAATAAAACTTTATTGTAATTCTCAGGGAGTGAGTCTCCACCTCGAAACATTGAGAATTCACAATCACCCCCTCACAAAGAGCCTCCTATAGAAGAACAACCTGAAACCCCTCCATCAATTCATAGGCATCCTCAAGGAACACAAGAATATATTCTAAATCAAATTGAAAACAATAAAAGAGACATTGAACAATTAATTGGAAGATTAATTGAGCATGTTGAAACCCACCCGTATAGGAGAGGGATTGTCGAGTCATTGAAGTCAATTGTAACTCATGTAGGAGAAATGAGCCAGAATTTTTTTTTTTGGTCAAATAAGACGCATGAGATGATAAAATTTTATGCTAGTGGTTTGTCATATGGAGATGTCAATTTTTTTTTTTTAGCAAATCCAACTTGTGACCCCTATTTAAAGACCCGAGAACCAATGCGCCTTTGTCTCATGCATGCAGGAGGTTCCCCATCCATTGGTGCCACCATGAGTTAATTAAAAATAAATTTTGGGAGAGGTGGTGGATGGTATTTGACCAACCTCCTTGCAATAACCATGAGGTACCGCAATAATTTTTGAGGAAACCCTATTGTGAGTTTGTTCTCAATAAAATGCCAAACTATTTTGACATCTTAGACTTTCAAGGTAGAGGTGGGAGCTCCACACATGATAGACCTGCTACACGACGTAATCCACAGTTGCCACCAAGACCCTTGGCCAAACCCATGGTGGAGCATGTCGTTGTTCCTTCCATTGTTAAGGATAGTGTAGAGGTAGACACATTGGAGTCGATTGACTCACTCACCCAAACCATTTTACAATGTATGGGGCCTCTAGTCGAGCCTAATGTGGAGGAGACATGTAGGCCCTAAGCTCCACCCCACCATTGTGGCGCTTGTGGTGCTGTTTTCAAGTGCGATTATCAAAGTGCTTGTGATGCAGCTACATAGTCTACATCAGCTACCGAGGTGATCGATTTCACAAATGATTTGTTGAATGATACATTTGACATTGACACTCAAGTAAAATTCAACAAGTTCATTTAATGTTGTTTATTTGATTATATTTTGAAATTTAAGAATAACTATATTAGTAGAATTTCGATATGATGAAATTTTAGGGTTGAACTGTTCATGAGACATGCTCCATTCCTACAGACCTTTTTTCATTCTCAATGATGAGTCCATAGGTATGCAACTAGTATTAAAGATATTATTATTGCATTTGAACATTTGAATGTTATAATTGAATGTTTGTCTCATAACATGCTTTGGATTTTAAACAATTTCCTACTCGACCTTTGACCTCCACACATTGTGATTCATTTCCTCAAACAACTTTCACTCAGGTAGCCTTTATTCATTAATGGTGTTGTAAAACAATTTTAGCTAGTTTTCATAATTTTGTGCATACAAATCTAAAAAATTGATGAGAAACACAAACATTCCATTTGTATTCCTTGATTGTGTCACATTATCTTCTCCTAATTCACTTTTTGTTCCTTTATTCCTTCATAATCCTGCATCCCATTAACATTTAATAGTTCACCCTATTTTCCATGATGCCCTCCTAGCCCATCCCACTAATATCTTCTATTCCATGCTATGTGTCATTATGCCCTTCTACTCCCATCTTATTGTACCCATTATTATTTCACCCTAGATGTTCCATGATCCCCTATGTTCCACTGTATGTTCCTTTTTCCATTCTATGTTATACCATCTTTATTTGTGTACTATAGTCAAACCCTAGACACCTTCTAATTCACCCTATGTTGCATTATTCCCTACTAATCCCATCCCATTAGCCTCTAATTGTCCTCCCTATATTTTTTTATCCCATCCTAGCCCATCCCATCAATCTATACTAGTCCATCCTATGTTTCATTAATCCCTTCTATTCCCATCCCATTACCCTCTCTTATTTCACCTTATGTTCCAATATCCCCACTTGGTCTTGTCCCATCATCTTTCCATAATTCACACTATGTTCCTTTATTCCCTCCTAATCCCATCCCATTAACCTCTAATAGTTCATGCTATATTTTGTTATCCCATCCTAGCCCATCCCATTAATCTATTCTAGTTCATCCCATATTCCATTATTGCATTTGACTCCCATCCAATTATACCCTATATTATTTCACCATATGTTCAATTATCCCTTGTTGGTTTTGTCTCTTTATCCTGTCTATGCTATAGCACCACCATCCAAATTGTATCCTATACACTGTTAGAAGAAACAAATTTTCTTCCACTCAGTATTGACCAAAGTTGTCTTCTCCTTTACCATTGCACACCTCAACAAGCAACTTCATGTGCTATAGTAAAACCATAGAAACATTGTAATTCATCGTATGTTCCATTATCCCTTTGAAAGCTGCTAGTAATATAGTAATCCTCACTTCATTCATGTGAACTTCATTGTGGCATTATCACTATGTTGATAGCATGCCCTCATTAACATTAGTTCATTCACATATGCAATACGAATCTCAATGAGAACTGAACTTTGGCATTTGCAAGAGTTTGGACTATCCCAGTGGACTTAGTACTTTCACCATTATGTGACCTATAAGCACTATATTGTAGTCTCAACTGAGGCCAACCATTTACTCTATCATTTATGTCAATTATAAAGGGACTACCTGAACTTCTTTATATTGATGTTAGATATGTTGTTTCATTTGTAGTTGATTACATTAGACAACCCTAGTGATGTTGGTGGCATGATGGACCATTGAGTTGCTGCAACAATAGCCAGTTCTGATCCATTGAGAGAGGTATGCAACTGATTAGTCGATTTGACATTATATTTACTCTTTTATGGTGTATTATAGAAAATTTTCACGACAATTTAATGTAGTTTAATTTCTATCTTGATGGTTGCTACAGGTGGTTGTCACTCTAGATTGTGGACGTAGTAATGCTATAAATGTGCATGATGACTATATGTATGTGAGCATGTTCGAAAGATAAGAGAACCAATAGTCACTCCATCCAACCGAATTTCAAAGGCAACATAGTATCTATTTCCTTCCCCTAGAGGGAAATGACCATGTATTAGGTCATTTGTTGTATGCCTATGTGACATTTGTGAACATATGATTTGTACTATCGATATATACATGAAATTTTATGTCCATATGGTTCCTTTTTACTAATCTTGGATGGTTTCATTGGATGTATTGTACATAATTTTATCAATATATAGTATTGTATAGCCTTACGACTTTTTGATTAAAGAAAATATTATTTTGCTACTGCCATTCTTGAATGGTGTTATCATGCGTATTGTATAAATTATATTTTTGAATATTGTAGGCATTGATTTTTTTTACATATAATTCTTTAATTACTATCGATTTCTCAATAAGCTCCATCTAAAGTGTATATTGTAAATAAGCTCCATTCCTGGTGGTTTGTATCCTTTGGAATGCTTCAATTACTTGTGCCTCACTTATTCACATCTTTGCTTCACTTATTCACATGTATACTTCACGTATATTGTGTGTATTCACATGTATGCTTCATGCTTCCAATGCATAGAAGCAAAAACCTTTTGGGGAAAAAATCGACAAACCAAAAGTATAGGAGTTTTTGAAAAAATCAGGAAAAAATTATAGTTAAAAAAACATAAAAAATTGTAGAACAAGAGATAAAAACTATTTTTTTTGAAATTGAAAGGTATTTCCATAGCATATAGAGATATAGAGAGCAAATAAAATAAATATTTAACTAATGAATTGTAAAAAATAGATTTTTGTAGTTTATATTCAAATCGTTGATTACATTGCATTACACATCTTTCAAAGTCAAAGCATTACTTCACATTGCATATCTAATAACTAGATGTTGATAGACGGAAAAATTTCAATTACAATATATAGTTTCTACAAATTCAACCTAAGCAGTTATGCAATTACTTCACATTGCATAACTAATAACTAGAAGTAGCTGCCAATTGCATTTTCATATCATGGCATTCTATGAGACTAGATTTCTTTGAGGTATTTTTTCAAATAGTTCACTGACTTGTTGCTATGGCTAAAAGCCTAAAACAAGTGCTTTCAAACAAGCTATGGATGGTTGGAAAAAATATATCAAAAGCATAATAGTAAGCAATAACATAGACAAGGCAGTGAATTGTTTGAAAAAATGCATCAAATAAATGTGGTGATGGAATGCCATGACAACTCGTAGACAAAGGAGTGAACTATTTGAAAATATTCCTCAAAGAAATGTGTTCTCAAGGTGATGGAATGTCATGCCAATCAAATTGATTTTAATTTTTATCGCATTCCATCACCATGAGACCCCATTTTTTTGAGGAATTTTTTCAAATAGTTTACTATCTTTTCTATGCTACCACATTTTTTGGTGCAGGAGCACCATTGAATAAAAGTTGTCAATTCAAGGTTTTGAGGAGTAGGCTTTAGGTTTTGAGGTATTTTGTCTAAAATAAGGTCAATGAGACCATTTTCTATTGTAATGCATCATTTTAGTTGATAGCTAGGTGTTTAGAAGGTCAGGTTGGAAAAAAGTGCAAAATATTGAAAAAAGATGTAAAGTTGCTAAAAAGTTACAAAATTGCATTTTTAGGGAAGGAAAATGGTCATAGCATTTCAAAAGGATGTTTTAGGCATTAGGACAGTTATTTTGGAGGGGAAAAATCATAAATAAGGTGGAAACCATTGATGTAAGTTGGATTTTTGAAGATTTGGAAGATTGAAACATTAATAATACTCTGTTCTTCTCCACTTTTTATGTATTTTCTGAGTTTGTAGTGACTATACGACCCATACAACTGCATAATGTTCTAAATATATTTTGAATTCAATTTAAGGTTTGAGTTGGCCACTTATTTCATTTGATTTGAGCATCCAACAATGGATTCAGTGTAAGTTTGAGCAAATTCTTTGACTTGTTTTATACCTTGTTTTAAGGATTTGTAGCCTTTAAAATGTAAACTCTACCCATTCCACTTTTTGTGGCTCTTGTAACTTGTGGAATGGGACTGCAAAATCAATAAAAAAGTGAAGGAATGTTGAGAGAGTGTATAGGGGTTGCACCTTGAGGAATTTTCATGCCTTGTGGATTGGGAAGACCTTGCGGGTTACCAAGACTAGGAGCATTGTTAGGATCAGGGCCTTGGGGATTGTTAGGATTGGGTGTAACACCCATTATTGAGATTGGGACACGGGTAGGCAGAAGCTGATAATGCATATCATTTCCAAATCCTAGTTGGTACTATGTGATGAGTCCAATTAATGGCTCATAGGGTTTATTATATATATGTTGTTACCATAGACTTTGACACTTGGTTGTTGACATTTTCCATGTTATCTCCTTAAAACTATAAACCTTGGGCATAAGTTTATCCTTGTGACTTTTAATGACATTAAAATGATATGTGAATTATCTATGTTAATTTTTATGTGGTTGAATGGATGTTACTATAGGGTAATTATAGATATGCAATTCTTTGTGTGTGCTAATGTTATTATGCAGGTTTACGCTAAGATGTTGATGTCAATGAAGCTTGCAAAGTGGAAGGAACTCATGCCAGCTGGTTGGTTGCCAAGAAAGTCAAAAAGATGATTATTAAGAGGTCAAAGGAGGGAAAACTTCCAATGAAGGGAAATTCCTAGTTCGAATAAAATATTATAACTACCTTTTAATAGCCATGTTTATTTGTTGAGAAATTCTAGGGAGTGTGCTATGATAGATTCTTGTTGGGGTAAGTCTGCTTTGACCAAATTTGGTGCGTGTATAATGTCCTCCATCTTTTTCTATGCTTTCAATAAGTTGCATCCTCCTATTTTGATAGAGTCAACTGCCTAGGTAGTTAGGGTTAGCTAGAAGTTTTTATCTCTATAAATAATGGTCAGATGCCCCTTTTTATAAGGTTGGATGTTTTGAGATTGTACTTGCATTTTCCAGTTTTAGCAATACAGTCATATCACTGAATTGTAGTAATCATACTTTCAAGAAATAATATGATATTCTGATTTGCTGCAACTGAGTTAGTTTAAGAAAGACTCACTCAAGGGGGCCCACTTGGTGAGGATTCCACTCATTTAGTTTCAAATTTATTTTCTATTCAACATTTATTTTTAGTTTCAACAGTTGTCTATTCTTGCAGCCACTAGAATTTTGTTTTGTGACTGTTCTTGTAGCCAAGACAGACAAAGTAATTTCCTATTTGTTTGCTAATATTCTTATTTCTATCATCCACTTCTATTCCAGTTTTTGATGCTTAGTGTAGTTGATTCATGCTTAGTGTTTAAGTTGATTTCTCTCCAACATTTTATTTCCAGTACTATTTCTTTTCTAGTTTATAGATGATTACAATGGAATCCTAGTGCATATACATTTCTAACCCATTTCAATTTTATATCCCTGGGTTAGCAATGAAATGCACCTTGATGATGAGTGAGAGCTACTTAGTGCAGATTTCCAATCCCTAAGTCAAAGCTCTAAGGGATTAGTTATTAAACTATTAGAGGAGGCCAGTATTTTTGGTTCCATTGTCAGGGATGGTGTCAAACTATGAGGTTTTTTAGAGTCATTGATAGTTTCTTTCCTATAGTAGTATTGTAGAAGTTTGTTCTTAGCATACCCTTCATTTAGAAAGTAATCACCTACTATTCTTTCACCAATTCTTTGTGTGAGTTGGCAGATATTGAGTTGATACCGCATGCATAGAGGAAGGAGAAGAGATGCTTATGGGAGATTCCTTCCTAATGACCTTGACCCATTTCAGCTAGTTGAGTTTCAAAATCTACCAAGAGACGAAGAAGAAGAAGAGGCACACCCTTTTGCTAATGCATTTCCCAATTTGACCTGTTCTGACACTTTCTTTGAAGACCAAAATGTGATTGAGAATCCATTTTCTTTGGAACTCCATCAAGCAGGAATGGTTGATGCAAATAGAAACAAACCCAACCAACCATCTTTTCCACTTCCTATCACTCATAAAAATGATGTTGACAACCTCAAAACATCCCTGCTTCAGTCCTTCCTAAGTTCTATGGACTTGTCACAAAAGACCCTAACACATTCCTGTTTGAGTTTGATATCCTCTGCAAAAGCTATGACTATACCACTGATGCTCATAGGCTTAAGTTGTTTCCTACCACCTTGAAAGAAGTTGCATTAAGATGGTTTATGAACCTAGGTAGGAATATTGTAGAGACTTGGGTTGATATGAAGACAAAGTTTCTTGAGAATTACAAAGAATATTTTAGGGGCAGTGATATGCGATGAGATGACATCTTTAGGATGTAACAAAAGGAAGATGAGAGTTTGGAGGACTACATTTCAAGGTTTCTATTTTTCTTGTAAAAATTTCCACATCATACATTCAATGAAGAATCTCAAAAGCTTCTCTTCCTTAGAGGGATCAATGAAAGATGCACTAATGCTCTGGAACTAATGAGAGGAGGAGATATCACCCAAGTTCCTTGGGATGATATTAAGAAGATATGTCAGAACTATTCCAAGGAAGCTTTGAAGAAAGGAAGAGGTTACCAATCCTCTATGGGTAAATCATCCACCAATGGAGTTTCAAGGATGGAGATTGCTCACTTGTTGGTAGATTTCAAGCAAGACATCATAAAAATTCTGGCTACTCAACTAGATACACTTCAAGCAAAGAAGAAACATGAGGAGGCATAGGTAATGTTGGTAGAATATTACCCTCATTGTAGAGAAAAGAAGGACTGCAGATGAAAAATGGTAGCTAACATTAACAACAAGGAGATCCCACCTAAGTTCAAACCAGTCTAGGGTGATGATGATCAAGTCTACTACATTGCACAAAGGAGACCATGGGATCCAAGACAAGGTATGCCACCAAATCCATTATCTTTTGTTGGGCCTTATTTCAATTCTTATGCATTTGGTAATCAATAGAAACCCCCATACCCATCCAACTGTGGAGGATATCCACCTAAGCACTAGAATAACTCTCCAAATACCTGGCCTAATCACCAAAAATATCCACCCTAGTGGAAAAAATCTTAGGGGAATTGGCAACAATTCCAAGGGAATTGGCAACCACCTCCAAGAAACTGGCAACAAACATCGCAATGGAGGGGATGACAACAATGGCCAAACTAGACAACTAGCTACATGCAACCACCTCCATAGCCTCAACAGCTTGCCATAATGCCTCCTACTTTCTCAAGTTCAATCACACCTAGACCTACTCAGTTACTACCTCAACCCACACCTAACCCAAATAACAAACAACAACAATAGCCAATCTACTCTGTAGAGCCTAATCATTTCCCTGCATATATTGTGAGTGTGAGTGACATTCATCTATGTTTAGGACCACTCTGCCAACTCCTTCCATTCCTATCATCACTGAGCTTCCTGTGGAAGAAGAGGAGCATCAAAATGTCCCCTTTCAACCAAGTTTACCTAAAAATCCTGACCAGTTCAACAGAATGATCAAGATCCACCATTTCCTCAAAGGTTAGAAGTTGTTAAACAAAAGGAAGAGAAGGAGGAAACAACCTTTGACATTTTGGATTAGTTGAAACACATATGCATTCAGATACCTTTGTTTCACTCCATGAAATATGTCCCCATATATAACAAAGTAATCAAGGAAGCATGCCTCAAAAAGTAAGGGAGGAAAAAGAAAGAACCCACTACAGTTCATGTGGTGGGACAGTTGGTAGATATCATGCTTGGGAAAGCTACAGTTCCTAAGTACACTGAAATAGGTAGTCCTGTGGTAGGAGTTATTATAAATGGAATCCAAATAAAGAATGCTCTAATTGATTTAGGAGCAACAATAAATGTGATGACTAAGGACATTCTTTAGTGTAGCAACTAAATGTTGCAAACATGAGACCTACTCCTACTTTCATATAGCTTGCTGATAGTTCCACTATCAAACTTGATGGTATAGTAGAAGACCTTGTGATAACTCTTGACTCTTGGGAGTACCCAACAGATTTTATTATCCTTTCTCCTAAAGCTACACTAAGTGAGTATCACATTATTCTAGGAAGGCCATGGTTAGCAACAACAGATGCTTACATTGGATTCTAGTCAAGGGACATGACTATTTCTGATGGGAAAAGCACTAAAAATCTTGTTCTCTACCCTCCTGCTCAACCATTCCATGATATGGATAACCCTATATGGCCAAATGTTGGAGAAGAGGTCGAGGAATTCAATTCAGTGACACAACTTATGATGATAGGTAGAAGTCCTTTCATGAAGATTCAAGAAGAAGATGAAGTATTGTCCCACATAATTCAAAACCATTATGATGTGCATGAAGAGTCATCCACTCATGAATCTGGTTCTGTGGGTTTAGTGAAGACACTTCTGCCCACTCTTCTTGCAACTAAACTTCCTGCAACAGCTGATATGCTTCATACATTGTTGCCACATGAACTAAAAATGCCAAGCATTATTGAAAGAACTATGAATGAGTTAACCACACAAGTTCAAATATCAGAAGGGAAACATCTGAATATTAACAACAAGTTGATTGAAGAGCAGCAATTGTCCCTGACAAACTTGTTGAAGACCCACCAACATGCATTTTCATGGAACTACCATGACATTAAAGGATTGGATCCCAAGATCTGTACTCATAGGATATATATCAGAGATGACTATACACTAGTGAGGTAGCCACAAAGGAGAATCAACCCTGCATTGAGGGAGATTGTAAAATGGGAACTACATAAATTATTGGATGCAGGATTTATCTACCCTTTCTCAGATAACTAGTGGGTGTCCCCATTGGTAATTGTGCCTAAAAAGTGAGGTAAATGGAGAGTTTGTGTTGATTACAGATAACTAAACTCTACCACCAAAAAGGATCATTTTCCCCTTCCTTTCATAGACCAAGTACTGGATTGACTTGCAGGTAAGCAATATTTTTATTTCCTAGATGGATTCAGTGGTTATAATTAGATATAGATTACATGTGAGGATCAAGAAAAGACAACCTTCACCTTTTCATGGGGGACCTGTGCCTAATTAGTACTTCCATTTGGTTTGTGTAATGCACCTGCAACTTTTCAAAGGGAAATCATTAGTATATTTTTAGATATCTCACATGATTGTATGGAGATATATATGGATGATTTTACTACCTATGGTGCTGATTTTGTAGAAGCATTAGAAAATATAAGGAAGGTTTTACAGAGATGTAAAGACCAAAATTTGTCCTTGAACAGTGAGAAATGCTTCATGATGATGCAGGAAGGAGTAGTCCTTGGACACTACATCTCTCATAAAGGAATTCAAGTGGACCCAGCCAAGATCGAGGTGATTACCAATCTGCCTATTCCTGCAAAGCAAAAAGTTGTTATAAGTTTCTTGGGACATGCAGGATACTATGGGAATTTCATCAAAGATTTTAGTAAAATGGTAGCACCACTGTATAATCTTCTAACCAAATATGTTGAGTCCCAGTGGATAAAGGACCGTGACAAAGCATTCTCTGATTTGAAATAAAATTTAACCCATGGTCCTCTACTCAAAGGCCCTAATTGGGAGCTTCATTTTCATATTCATATAGATACATCTAATTATGCTATAGGAGCTATATTGGGACAAAAAGAAGGAGCAATTGAAAATGCAATCTACTTTGTCAGCAAAAACCTACAAGGGAATGAATTTAATTACATAGTGACAGAGAAGGAAATGTTGGTAGTCATCTATGCCCTTAACAAATTCATGAATTACATAATAGGAAATTAGATCTTTATTCATATAGACCATGCAACAATAAGATACCTCATTAATAAGCCCTTGATTTCAGATAGGCTAGCAAGATGGTTGTTGTTGATGTAGGAATTTGACATCACCATTGTTGAAAAACCAGGAAAGGAAAATGTTGTAGCAGAATTTTTCTCTAGATTGACTACATCAGAGGACATTCAAATCATTGATGACTCTTTCCTTGATGAACATTTGTTTTCCATCAGTGTGCACACACCTTGGTATGTTGATATAGCCAATTATCTGGTTATAGGGAGAGTTCCTCCTCATTTCTTTCTAAAAGAGAGAAGGGTGCTCATTGAGAAAACCTTTCCTTTCTCATGGATTGCAAGTTGTTTATTCTACACTAGACTAGATCATGCCATCAAGAGATGTGTAAGGGAAGATGAAACATATGATATACTGGATG
This sequence comes from Sequoia sempervirens, assembly GCA_007258455.2. NCBI lineage: Eukaryota > Viridiplantae > Streptophyta > Pinopsida > Cupressales > Cupressaceae > Sequoia > Sequoia sempervirens. Next base: position 221,091 of record VDFB02045744.1, read on the forward strand.
CATGTCACAATGAACCGTATGGAGGGCATTTTGCAGCCAAGAGGAGAGTAATGAAGATTCTTAATATAGGATATTACTAGCCCACACTTCATAAGGATGCAGGAAATTATACTAGGAAGTGTGATAAATGTCAGAGGATGGGCCGACCAACTAAATCTGATGAGATGCCTCTTTACCCACAGGTAGTCATCACTCCCTTTGATAAATGAGGGGTTGATTTTGTAGGTCCCATTGAGCCTCCATCAAATAGAAAATCCTACATCTTGGTTTGCATTGACTATGTGACCAAATGGGTTGAGGTTAAAGCTATGAAACATGCAAGAGATAATAAGGTTGCAAATTTTATTTATGTGGAAATATTCACTCATTATGGGGTCCCAAGGGAGATAGTGACTGATCAAGGGGATCAGTTTACATCAACCCTTGTCACAACACTAGTCAATGAATATAATGTGAGGAACATAAAATATACCTCTTATCATCCTATGGCCAATGGCCAATCTGAGGTGACCAACAAGGAAATAGAGGCTATCTTGACCAAAATAGTGTCCATTCACAGGAAAGATTGGGAAAATAGGTTTCCAAAAGTTTTCTAGGCTTATAGGACCATTTGGAAGACAACCACAGGTTTCACTCCTTTGAATTACTGTATCGGAGGACATCCATGATGCCTATTGAGTTCAAGCATAAAAATCTTAGGAATGCACTAGATCTTGGGATAGACATATCCGAGGCACAAAAGGACAAAATCATGCAGCTAAATGCTTTGGATGGGATGAGAAAGACAACCTTGCATCATACTGAGGTAGTGCAAAATAAAAGGGTCAAATGGCATGATAGATACATAAAGGAAGAGAAGTTCCAGTCAGGTGACTGGGCACTCCTTTATGACTCTAGGTATCAAGATAATGCAAGAAAGCTACAAACTACATGGTTGGGACCGTATGAAGTTGCATAAGTCTTCCCCAATGGTGTTCAAATAACAACCATTGACCTTGCCAAATTCCAACTCTTGGTCAATGGTCACCATCTTAGGTTGTATCATAAGCCAGTTTCCAAGTAAGAATTCATGCAAAAATTTATCCAACACCAAACCTCTAAACTTCTTGCAGCCAAAGGAAGTAGACCTAGTGTCCCTCCTTCTACCTAGCCAAGGTATGAATGAAATCAATTCATAATAAATATTTCCACTTTTGTGGGAATCCACTTCTTCATCAATAAATCCATCCACCCATCCATCTCCATCTTTTCTCTCTTCCATAACTCCACCATCACTTCAATTCACCATCATTTCATTCCATCATCACTGCATTAATTGCTCAATTGTACTTTTAAAAGGTAACCGGTACTTTCCTCCACAATCCTTGCAAAAAGATACTCCAAGTTTTTAGGTACATGCATGACAATTTGTTATATCTTAATTATCTTTATTGCATTTATTTAATTACTACAAATTAATGCTAATATTTCACATGTATAGCATAAAATTGTACTCTGCCTTGTCAAATCATAATTACCACCTAGCTTGTGTGGAAACATGCTCTAATTTAGGTTGGGGGGGAGTGTCAAGTCATAAGTCCATGTGTCATTCATGTTTGTCAGTAAATTTGAAATAATCCAACTTGAATGATAGGGTGAAATGACGACTTGCATGTGTGAAATGAGACTGAACCACCACCATTTTTATTGATGATACCCTTCATTTATGTTTCTTTATTTCCTTAGTCATAATCTTAAACATCATCAAAAAGGTAAATTGGAGAGCTACACGACATTGGCATTAGTACTATAGAGGAATTGTAGGAAGAAGAAGGAATTGGGTTTTCAAAGAAAGATTGCAGGAAAGGAAATTTTGCAGAAGTGCTTGTTTGATTGTGGGCAATTGAAACAATGGGAGGTCAACTAATTAGGAATGAACCCACAGTTCATGATGTGATACTATAGGATACACTTTCTCTGGCTAAGTTCAAGAATTGTGGATGGTTGAATTATTTCCTAAAACTTGACAGGTATAATGAGGACATTGCGTGAGAATTTGCACATACACTCTTTGATGGGAAGGCAATGGTAAAAGGGTTGGAGGTGATCACTACTGAGGAGAGAATTACAGAGGTAAAGGGTTTTCTTGCCGATGGAGAGCCATACCCTGCTACTAGGAATGTGAGGACAACTAGGGTAGAATTTTCTAAACCAAACGACCCTCCACTAGTTGTAGATAAGTAAGGTACAAAGAGAACTTCTCTACTAGAGCTGTGGAAACAAGTAGCCATCCACATTGTCAAGTATATTACTTGTGAGGGTTGCCAGTCATGCCTCCATTCTATACATTTTAAGCTCTTGAACCATATGAGACATGGAAGAAGAATGAATGTGCCCAATGTGTTGTATCACCTCCTTGGAATCATGGTGGATGAAACACAAAACTTGGTAGGGATAATTTTTCTCTCACCATTGTTTAATAAAATTATTAGTAGAGAAATATTTGTAAGAGGTGTTTGATATGACATCGGAGGAATTTGTAAACATTTATCAATTTAGACCAAAAAACGTGTGATCTAGAGGGAAACCTCAACCTCATAGGGTTAGTAGGGAAGAGAGGGTTGTTGAAACCACTCTTGGAGTTTCAAACTCTAGTGCAAACCCTAGCATAAACCCTCCTACGGTCAAACAAGCTATAGAAATTGGTTCTTCCGAGTTAGAATATTCAGATGAGGAAAGTTCATCCTTAGACCTTGATGTTAATGCTCTTCCCAAAAACCTAATTTGAATAAGGGTTTCCATTAGAAGAGAGGAGGCACAAATGAGAGAGGAAGAAATGAGAAAGGGGAAGGCCAAGAAGCAAATGCCAAAAAAAGCAACACCAAGCCCTAGGAAAAAAAAGGTTGATAACAATGTTCTTGCAGCCGAAGAAAAATGTAAAATCCCTCCTAAGAAATCAAAACCACCCAGGCCAGCCATTGATATACCTCGAAACAGAATCTCTAGATTTAGAAGAACATCTAGGGAGGAGACAAAAGCCCCTATGGGGTAGGTAAATGTTGAAGAAAAAGATATTTTTGAAAAACAAGCAAATATAAGATTAGTAGAGCTTGTTGCTATTGTAGAATAGGTTAAGAATCAAGAGCAAGATGAGAATCAAGAATCCCTGCAACCTAAGTAGAATGAACAACCTGAATCACTACAGTTGGTGTTGTTTGTAAAACAAGAATTAGTGAAAGGAAATATTTTGGTAGGAATACATAAACCTCCTACCTTTTCATGGAATCTTGTAGCTTTGAACCTATGGAGTGAGATGCATAGGAGAGAGGAGTGGAAAAAGGAAAAACTCAACCTATAGGAAGAGGTTAAAAAGAAAAATATAGAGATTGAAGAAAAGAATGCAAAGAATGTTGCCTTGAAGGATAAGGTAGACAATGTGGTAGCTTTAGTACCCAAAATGCTGGAATGTAGAACTCCTCCTAGAGTATATTCCTTGCATTTGAAGGAGTGAAATATTTCCTTTAAACTGTCAAGGAGTTTTTCAAGTTTGAGCCCTTCTCTTGAAACTCCACATCAGTTTTTCCAGGCCTATCAATTTTCCCCTCTTGAAGTTAAAAATTTGTTGTGTGAACTATACCTGCATAATTAAGTTGTGACTAATGATCATGATTGGAATCAATTGTTGTACATTGGAGATCTTCATTTAATGGAATTTATGTCCTAGATTCAAAATGAAATTAGTTGGGGGCAACAGTTTAGAACTTACAGGGAAAGAGAATTTTATACTGCCTTGCCTCTCAGGGCTAAATCTAGTAACCTTGCAGACATTTACCAAACATGGAACATGATTCTTTATCTCCCAAGCTAAAAAAATAGGATCATGCCTATTAGAGAAGAAGCCTACAAGGAATATGAGAAGGTAGTTGAAACTACGGGGAAATCAGTAATGGGGTACTTATTATAGAGGTGGAATAGTTTGACATATGAGTTGAAACAAGCTGAATTCAACTCTTTGAAAAATTATGTTGCAACATGCAAAGGTGTTGACATATACATATAGGTTGGGAGGATGAGGTAGTAGTATTGGCTTCCATTAACAATTCAACCACTTACTCTATTATGGCTTGTTCCAGATTAAAGTTTTATTGGTATGACATAGTTATAGAAAGGGAAAGATGGAATAAATTGGAGAAGAAGCAAGGAATCTATTGGGACCCCAATTCAGACACTACAAAGACCGATGTGGGACAATCGTTTGTTGGTGACTTCAGAGCACTGACTAGGCAAAAGAATAGCGCTCCCTCTATTGGAGGACTATCAAAACATTAGGTTGGGGGGGAATGATGAGTCCAATTAATGGCTCTATTTTGATAGGGTTTATTATATATTTGTTGTTGTTACCATAGGCTTTTGCACTTGGTTGTTGAAATTTTCCATGTTATCTCCTTAAAACCATAAACCTTGGGCATAAGATTATCCTTGTGACTTTTAATGACATTAACATGCTATGTGAATTATCTATTTTAATTTTTATGTGGTTGAATGGATGTTACTATAAGGTAATTATAGATATGCAGTTTTTTGTGCGTGCTAATGTTATTATGCAGGTGTACACTAAGATGCTAATGTCAACGAAGCTTGCAAAGTGGAAGGAACTCCTACCAGCAGATCCGTTTTCAAGAAAGTTAAAAAGATGATCATTAAGAGGTCAAGGAGGGAAAACTTCCAATGGATGGAAATTCCTAGTTTGAATAAAAAATTGTAACTAACTTTTAATAGTCATGTTTGTTTGTTGAGAAATTCTAGGGAGTGTGTTGTGCTAGATTCTTTTTGGGGCAAGTCTACTTTGACCAAATTTGGCACATTTTTCTATGCTTTCAATAAGTGGCATCTTCCTATTTTGATGGAGTCAACTATCTAGGTAGTTAGGGTTATCTATAATTTTTTCTCTCTATAAATAATGGCCAGATGCCCCTTTTCATAAGGTTGGATGTTCTAAGATTGTACTTGCATTTTCTAGTTTTAGCAATATAGTCATATTGTTGAATTGTTGTAATCATGTTTTCAAGAAATAATATGGTATTCTAATTTTTTGCAACTAAGTTAGTTTTAAGGAAGACTCACTCAAGGGGGTCCACTTGGTGAGGATTCCACTCATTTAGTTTAAATTTTATTTTCTATTCAACATTTGGTTTCAGTTTCAATAGTTATCTATTCTTGTAGCCACTAGAATTCTATTATGTGACTGTTCCTACAACCAAGGTAGACAGAGTAGTTTCCTGTTTGTTTGTTGAGATTCTTATTTCTATCATCTATTTTCAGTCTAGTTATTGATGCTTAGTGTAGTTTTTGATTCATGCTTAGTGTTTAAGTTGATTTAGATTTCCAACATTTTATTTCCAGTACCGTTTCTTTTCTAGTCTATAAATGATTATAATGGAATCCTAGTGCACATATAGTGTTGATCCATTTCAAGTTTACGTCCCTGGGTTGACAATGAAATTCACCTTCATGATGAGTGAGATATATACTTAGTGTAGATTTCCAATCCCTAAGTCAAAACTCTAAGGGCTTAGATATTAAACCGTTAGAGGAGGCCAACACCATGTATCTTGTGGCGTGACCTAGGGGACTTGTGGAACTAATGCACTAGGATTCAAATCTTGTGGTAGAGAAGGGGGTGTAATATTGACATATTTTGATAACTCAAACCCCAAAGGTGGCTTGATACCCTTCATGAGTAACGTGGTGAGGATTTTATCACCACACTCATCAAGAAGATGATCTGCCATTTTCACATTAGTGGGGATTGCTAAGATATTCGTAAACTCTGAGCTCGGGTTGGTTAACCATGCTTTCCTTTGGGGGAGATTGGGTATGGATCTTAGTGTTAGATTGAGATGAGCCACCATTAGTGAGTTGATCTTGAGGTTGGGAACCTTGGGATTGTTGTTTTTCCATGAGTTTCTTTGCTTGCAATTGGGTAAGGGGCATGAAAATACAAAATGACTAGATGACTAAGGTGAAACTAGGCCCTAATATGCACTTAAAGGATGTCCTAGATGATGACTAAAAGGATTTCTAAGATGATAGATTGATTTATTGGGTGATTGCTATGATAAAGATAGATTGATGATTGTATTTTATTGAGTTGGATTAATTGATTAGATAGGATGATCGATTGAATAAGATGATTGGATTAACTCTGAATTGTGTTCAAAAGTTGGATCAGATGGTGCAAGATGATACTGATTAGATCAAATGATAAAGATGATGATTGCGACACAAAATCTATCTCAAGATGGAAATATATTGATTAGGCCATGAAGGATTACTGACTCAGGACATATGAAAATCCTAAGTAATCATGGATGATAAGGATGAGGGCTAGTTACCTAACCCTATTGGATAAAAAGCCCCTAAAATGATACCTAAGGGACTTGGATTGAAAAATTGATGATGAATATGCAATCTATGGATGTCCTAAGATGAACCTATGTGATTTTATTGAGGATTCGATAAATTTTGGAAAATGCATACAAACTAAAATGACAATTACATACGGATGAATGATGATAAAATTATTTTGATCATAGAAAAAAACTCAAAAAAAAAAAGGATTTTAGTGGTCCAAAGGATTACTCTTAGGTTTTTTGTATGAGAGGCATATTTTCCTTTGTGTACTACAAGTTTTTCCCTCCAAGTGATAGGATTACCTATCTAAAGGTGTACGGGATCGCCCCTATGTAACATAGGATCACCTATCTATAACTGATGGGTTCACCCCTTTCTTGGACCGTATGAATGGGTCTATCAGGATTGAAAATAATAATATTAGGATTGCCTAAATCTTGGGATGTACGAACAGGATTGCAAAGATTCCTATCAAGTTAGCGATTTCATCTATTGGGATGATGGGATTTCCTATAACCTTAGCTGCATGGGATCGCCTATCGGGGTAACATGACCACCTATATCTATGATGTAGTGTGTGTTGGAAATTTCATGGAGACAAGGAATCTACAAAGGTAATGTCTATCTCAAATTTCATGAACATGCAATTTTTTTGATGTAATGCCTATCAGATCTTTTTCTCAATGACATGAATTCCCTAACAACTTGAATTTTAGGGATTTCGTAGGGTTAGGAATTCAATGTAAACTTTAATCCACTAGCATAATTGTATTTACACTCCATTGCGTAAACACATAACACATATCTAATTACACTAAGATTCATAATTGGTGTACAACTAATTTCATTCTAAATTCAATCCGTAGTGACAAGGTAAACATGAATTCTATACTTGAATCAAGAAAATGTAAAATAGTCTATAATCACTAGTTAACTAATTCTTGATCACAACAAATATTCAACTACTTTTCTTAATATAATATCGACATTTACATAATTGATTATTATAGAAAAGTATAATAACACATTCAAAGAGTGTTCTACACACAAGTCTATTAGAATGAAATGTGAACATGAGGAAGAGTGGACCTCATAGAATTTCCTAGCACAATAAACTCCAATAGTATGCTTAGATACCATCCAAACCCAATACCATAAATAAATTGATATTTTAGTATCAACAATAAATAATTTAGATTTGGGATCAAAGTTGCACATATAGAAATTAGTTTTGAATTAAACTAAAGTTGAGAGTGAATCATTTAGCAATGTATGACAAGCTTAGATCTTAATAGTAAACACTTCTAGATTTAACTGTGTATGTTGCTTTGAATTGACGTTTTGAACCACACTCATTGATTCATCATCAGAAAGAGGATAATCAAATATTAGAACACTACGCACAATATATAGACAAATATTAGATCTAATTAGAGAGTATCACATTAGAGCACTAAACTTAGGTTTAGTTAGAGAATATCAAATTAGAGCACTAAGCACAATCTATAGACAAATAGTAAATCTAAAAACTAAGTATTTGGTCTTATTCTTCTCCCTCCCAACATAAAAACTCTCCAATAGTAAATATGGTTAAGAATTGAACCGTCGCTTATAATCTACAAAACACACTAAGTATATGTCACCAGTTTGTTGTAGTCTTACAAAGATTATTTTTGTACAACCAACTTTTTGATAGTTACCAGGCAAGTTCATGAAATATTGTCCTATCTCCACCACCACCTCAGGTTACTGATCTTTATATTTGGGTGGAAAGGAAGCAAGAAGCATAAACTAGAAGTAGCTTGCATTCTCTCCTGCTTCTTCAAGGTAATGAGTTTGATTCCCTCCACTGTACTGTGCTATTCTTGTTCTTTACTACCTAAGATTTTTCCATGTAAATATTAAACAAGCAAAGAAATAAAATAAAACAAAAAAATAAAGAACAAAAAAGACAAAAATTTATAGTGGCTCGACAATTGCCTACGTGCACTCTCAAGTAGGGAATCACTTTATTAATCAATCACCAATCAACCACACAATACATGATCTGCCACATATTTATACAAAGATCTTCGAAAACAAAGAGATGGGAGAATACAAATGGTCATGTGACTATTGGGCTTCACATCCCAATAATATCCCACATGAAGTCCAACTGGCACAACCATGCAATGTCATCCCCTGCATTTACCTTTCTTTTACATCATAACCAGACCCATTAAGGATTTTAATTTTACCAGACTTTGTTCCAACACACTACGAATGAATCTTCTCCAAATCAAATCAGAGTCGAAAACATCGTCAAATACTATACTTTCAGACACAAGCTTACTTGCAAGACTCATAGAAAGATACCACAACTTCTTAACATATTTTCTCGTAGTGCCATCAAAGATAGTACTGTAAGTAACCACATTAGGCAGAATGTTCTAAATAAGAGTGCCATAATCTATTAGTGTCGGATCATCAAAGTTGTCATTCAAGAGGCAACTTGCATCATTGTAATTATCCATAGAAATAGACATAATTCCCAACATGAAATTCAAAACCTTATCACAGAAAATAGTTTTCCTCTCATTGGAAGGCCTAACCAAATCGACCAAACTAACACCTTCATTTTTGTGTGCCAACAACTGGCACACAAACATATAAAAGCCATGTTCGAACGAAAGATTCTCAGGAATTTTAGCCACATAGTGTGCACTGCCAACAAAGTTTCTAGATACTTGACCTTCTTTAAAGGAAGCAGAGAGACCAAAATCAGTGGCCTTGAGTAGCGAATTCTTTTCCTTATTCAAGAGGAGAAAATTAGCAGGCTTCAAATCGCAATGGACAAGATTGGGTGAGTCCATAAACTACAAGTAATCTGTAGAATTGATGCCGCCCTCCTGAAAGGAAATGATGAACTCAACAAGCCTTCCAAGATCTAGTATGCACCTTCAATATCTTATGCTTCTTAAAATAAATCAAATTTTAATAATCTTGATAGAAGCACATACTACTATGCCTTAAAGTGGAAACAAACGTAGTTTAATTTTCCATGCATTAACTCTTCTAGGAAAGTTGATGTAGTTTCAGATCTAAGAAAATTTCAGTAGCATAACGACATGTAAATTAACATTTCAAGAATGAGAAACACAAATAATAGAAGAGAGATAGACATAAGAGAAGAAAACATAATATATGTGGGGAAAACCCTTTCGAGTAAAAATCCCCACACTCCAAAGCATCGAACCAATGTATTAATCTGCAACAATAAGGTTACAATACACTTGCAGGATCACAACCTTAACATGGAGACTACATCTTGCTCTTCTAGAGGAAATACAACAACACTTCAATACTTCCAATCAAACTATGCATTCTAGAATGCAAGGCATCCTATTTGTAGGAGATACAAGCTTTGAGAGGCTTCTAGAAGAGTTTAGGCATCTAAAACCATGTGGCAATAATATCTCACACCATATACATGATTTGTACATTTGTACAACATTCTCTTATAGCTCTTACAATTGTCATAACATGCAAAACCTCTCTCTCCAAGCTTGGGTGCCTAGTTCATGCTTATAGTGTGTTATGAAAAATTCCTTACACATGTCATATAACATGTGCCCTAAAAGTTTGTCACACTTACAACAATTCAACAAACAAAGAATAAGTCAAACATGACTATCATAATTGTTCTTTCACACTTTTTTCATACCCCACTAAGGCATCACACTTTCTCCATTCAAAATATACCTTATGATGTGTCATATAATATGTAATAAGATGACACCACTTGTCCTAGGTCTATGATGCTAAGATGGGATGCCTACCTCTACATGTAATGAATATGTGTCATATAGTCACCTCCAATGGGGATGCCAACTAGTCAGTGGGTCCCACTTAATGACATGACATTATAGGAAATTAATTAAAACAAACAAATACAATAACACATTGAATAATTCAATGTTAGGACTCTAATTCCCCAAGGCCCATAGATTCAGAACATAATTTTAAAGACAAAGAATCCTCCAAAGAACAAGATAAACCATTAGCTAGAGCAATAACCAAACCAGGTTGCCCTCATCTAACTAATAAACCCACAAGATTGGAAATAGCACCCATAACAAATGATGATCCATCCAATCTACCATACCTCAAAGGTATCCAAAATAATAGTAGAACTTATTTGAACAACATATCCAACCCATAGACTACAATCAAAGGATCTATGTGTCAAAACCATCACTAAGAACACAAAAATCTAGGAACTCCCACTACATGGGTCATGCCAAATCTAAAAAAGATAAAGAAATACCAAGTCTACAAATAACACCATATAGAAAGTGTAAACAACATCATGTAGTACCAAGAAACATCCACAATGATATGCAAGACCTGTAAATGTGTAACCATTAAGAGTAACTCTCACCACAAGTCTCCAAAGCTCTCCCATGTTCTCTACACTCAACAAAGGAAAGAGATAAAGAAACCTCCATGTCATCACCCAAGAACATAAGTGAAAACACATTATCCAAGTAAAGGTACCAAATTTTTTATGCTTAAACTTTCCAATAGTTTCCATCCAAACCTCAAAACCAATGTAATGTGAACCAAACATCCAAGAGGATAACCAAGACCAAAGAGAGAAACACTGCACATCATATACCTATGGAAAATACTTCTACATACACCTCTAAATGTCAACTGTGTCAAGTATGATCTCCTCCACAACACCCAACCATTCAATCACCAAGATAAAACATAACATATGTATCATGTAATCAACATGGATGTAAGCTTCTCAAGCCAAAGAAGATCAAACTAAATATCCATTCCTATTTCATGAAATAAGCCCAATACATCTCCTAAACTCAACATCAATGAATTTTCTCATAATACATAAGGAGATAAACATGCTAACACTCAAATGAGTCCTCCAAAACCATATATCCTTAGCGTAAGATCCATATGCATGAGAGGAAAAAGAATAACATAATACACCTGAAAGGAACAATGGGTGATACCTCTCAAGTAGATTGCTGAGTAGACCAAGAGTGGGGAATGAGAATACTCCTCCAAGATATCTAAGTCATCATGAATCATCCAAGAATATTCTCCTCATAGGTCCATATTGAACTCATGTCCAACCAAGGTGTAGGCTCCTCAGAATTCTTGTCGATATCTCATTAAGAGTGACCATCTCAAAACATGTCTCTAACTGCAAGCCTCACCTAAGTGTCCAAGTACCCATGAGTGCTTGTAACCAACCAATCCATGCCAAACTCCATATACAACATAGAACCATCATGAAGTAATCAAGAAAATGATCAATGTACTAAATACAATGAGAACCACCAAGATTAATGTCAAAGCTCCAATCATGAAATAAGAACATAAACATGACAACAAGATCTAACCATCTCCTCCTAGGAGATCACATACAACAATGCATACATCTTGGTCTCAAGAGAACAAGTACCATGCCAAAACTCTAACATGTGATCAAGAGTAAACCATGACATAATACAATAACACCCTTAACCAAGAATCAACATATGTAATCAATATGAATAAAACCATCCCCTGTTAATGAAACCAAAATGTCAATGAACCATCATTGCATAAAAGTAGAAACCAAGAGTCCATCCATGACACCAACAATCACTGTAGAAGACCATAAACCATCAAATGGTGAATCCCCATCACTGCCAAACCATCATTGTCAAAAGCTCCCACTGAAAAGTGTAACCAAGGTATCCATGATATCATGATAAACCACATGCTACAAGTCCCAAAAACAACTATTAAGGTACTATAAGAAACATCCATCCTCTCATCTCTAAGCACACATACTAATGTAGAAATGACCAAGAACAAGGCCAACACTCAAAATTCTACAACAATAATGCATCAGACCTGGTGAATAAAGATAATCCACAACCAAGTAGTAAACAGGTAGCTAATCCACAACCTGCATGACTTGTAGATCTACTCGCTAAAACATGCAAACTCATCATCACATTAATAAAATGCAAATTGAGATATCTAAGATAATAACCATATAGAACAAATGACTCAAACACCAAATCAACCTTTGATCTGACTTTCCAAACATGTCCACATTCAAGTACCATAGTTAAGGAACCAAACAAGCATTCCTGCAAATCTACAATTGTTTTCATCCAGAAAACTCCAAGAGTCTGAACATAATATTTTCCATAGATCTACAAACCACAAATTTTTGTTAACATGTAAGACTTGTAAAAAAAATCTCCATTTAAATATAAGACCACTTAAACATCCACAATAATAGATCACACATATTTCATTTGAATAAGTGAATACTCAAGATCTACACAAACCCACAGCTTTTAGAACACATGGAAACTGTAAAACCTTCAAAGGAAATAGGTTGTCTAGAAGCTTATAAAATATAAAGTATCCCAACTTCATAATCCACAAATCACCAATGGTAAAACATATACCAACATCTCCTCAATGAGAAAGTTGCAAACCTCCTCAAAACATGCATAAAGCATACATGCAAACTTGTAACTATCTTACATCCAGAAATACCACAAGGGAAACATAATCTACAAAATAGTTCATCTACAAATCTGCAAAACCATAAGTTTTGATTTACCGTGTAAACCTGCAAACCCATCATGTTTTGTAACACACATGCAAATCCATATCCACTTACCATCTAGAAGACCCTCAAGTTTGTATACAACCATAATAGTTAAACCAAAACAATGGAATATCATGAATATGCAAAATCATAGATTTTTAAATGGAAAATCCATAAAACCCTCAAATCCAAGGAACATGAATATGAGCCATGCAAGTAAAAACATCCATTAGGAAAGAGAGGTCTAGGAACTTCTAGGCCCATTTGCAAGCCAACTCCACCACCAACATGTACATGCATTCGAGAGAGAACTAGGCTATTCTAGAAGCTTACAAATCATCCAATGATCAACTTCATAGCCTACATGCATTTGAGGTTATTAAAGTAATTCCTTCCAATGTAAGTAATTAAAAACAAACACCAAACATAGGAACACCAAACTGAACTAATAACAACATGAGTCTCTTCATATGACTAGAGATTCCATCTTAGACATCCAATATGAAAACTATAATGCACATAACCACAAAATGAAAAATAACCACCATGCATGAGGGTTATTCAACTGTCAAATCAGGAGCTCCAGATCAATAACATATCAAATGTAACTACATGAACAACTCCATAAAAGCTCTATCTTTTCCATTCTTCACAATGCCTGTTGTTTCTAGAAAACAAGATCAACTACAAAACTTCCACTTAGTCAAGGATTAATAATCAACCAACTCCTTCAAAATAAATTCCCTCAAGCTTTCAAAGCTAAGAAATCACAACAGAAGAAATATCCAAAGCCCCAAACACCACATGCATCACCATGCGAGCATATGCAAGTGACATGCAAGTTCAGAACTGAGCTTTGATACCAAATGAAAGGAAATGATGAACTTACAAAGCCTTCCAACATCCAGTATCCACCTTCAGTATCTTATGCTTCTTAAAATAAATCAGATTTTAATCATCTTTCAATACAAGCACATACTACTATGCCTTGAAGCGGAAACAAATAGTTTAATTTTCCATGCATTAACCCTTCTAGGAAAGTTGATGTAGTTTTAGATCTAAGAAAATTTCAGCAGCATAACGACATGTAAATTAGCATTTCAAGAATGAAAAACACAAAGAATACAAGAGAGATAGATAAAGAAAACATGATATACGTGGGGAAAACTCTTTTGGGTAAAAAACCCCACACTCCAAAGCATCAAACCAATGTATTAATCTGCAACAATAAGGTTACAATACACTTGTAGGCTCACAGCCTTAACATGGAGACTACATCTTGCTCTTCTGGAGGAAATCTAACAAAACTTCAATACCTACAATCAAACTATGCATTCTACAATGCAAAGCATCCTATTTATAGGAGATACAAGCTTTGAGGGGCTTCTAGAAGAGTTTAGGCATCCAAACCCATGTGGCAATAATATCTCACACCATAGGCATGATTTGGACATTTGTACAACATTCTCTTACTACTCTTACAATTGTCATAGCATGCAAAACCTCTCTCTCCAAGCTTGGGCACCTAGTTCATGCTTATAGTGTGTTATGACAAATTCCTTACAAATGTCATATAACATGTGCCATAAAATTTTGTCACACTTACAACATATTCAACAAACAAAGAATAAGTCAAACATGACTATCACACTTATTCTTTCACACTTTTGTCTTACCCCACTAAGGCACCACACTTTCTCCATTAAAAATATACCTTATGATGTGTCATAGAATATGTGATAAGATGACACCACTTGTCCTAGGTCCATGCGTCCAAGGTGGGACACCTCCCTCCACAAGTAATGAATATGTGTCATACAATCACCTTCAACAGGGATGCCACCTAGCCAGTGGGTCCCACTTAATGACATGACATTGTAGGAAATTAATTAAAACAAATAAATACAATAATACATTAAATAATTCAATGTTAGGACTCTAAGGTTGAAACACCTTATTCCCAACACCTCCATCATCATTTGCTTCTCCTGCTGATCCAAATCCACTGCAATGCATGCCAAATCAAGGCTTCAAGCTTCACCCTAGAAACAACATCAACTTCATGTTCATCATTAGCCCCTTTATAGGGACTCACAAGGTACTCCTTGACCTCCCCTATTTCAGATCTCCCGTTTTCCTAGGATTTCAAGTTTTTGTTACTTTTGGAATCCTCATGGCTCTCATTACTATCATTGTCCTCCTCGGAACCAATCTTGTGAAAAATAGCTTTATTGTCTTGGATGGCTTCCTCCACCCGAACCTTCAATTCCTGAAGAGCTTGCTTGTCAGAGTTTTCTTTCTCCAAGGCATCAGTACCACTAGACACTAGACAATGATCATTCTTAGGAGCCTCCTTCTCCAACCTACCAACAAACATCTCCAATGTATTATGCTGGCGCTTGTGAGAAAATGTACAGTCTTGAATAGACATTTCATCATATTCCAAAAGGTTAAGAAATTTTTTAATGACGTCGCCTAAAATTAGGTCCTCCTTTTCACCAATAGGCTTGATTGGCTCAAGCTTTGCAATGCCATTTCCAGTGTTTGATGCAAGATCCGCAACTGGTTTGGGCATGGGATTTTCTTTTGGAGCCCATGATACTTCCCCATCACATGGGGATTCACTCTCCTCCAAAACAATCCACAGAGCACTTTCAGACCTTCCCTCATCTGGTTCCTCTACCCCTTCTTCCTCTCTTGCTTTCTTTCTCCTTTTGGATCACTGCTTTTTTCTATGTTTATTGCTCTTCTTCAAATTATCATACTCCTCATAATAAAAAATATCAACAGTCTTAGTAAATGAAACTTTCTTCTTCTGTGTCACCCAATGATCTACCTGAGGCACCCTATCTTCAAACCAGTACTTGGGAGCCCCATCAACTCCTCTTCTGCAATCACTACCTGATTCCAACAAACCTATGAAATATTCCATAACAAATTTAGTTTCAACATCTAATTCATCCAGAAACTTCATTTGAGTAGCCCCAAAATCAAATGATGGCGAGTCTTCAGTAGGATGAACAATTTCATTATAAAATTCTCTAGAGCCACAGGACCAAGACATGAGAACTCAGGCCTAATCATCCAAAGTTGCTATGCCCATTTTTAGAAATTCTTCATCTTTTCCACCAAAACTCTAATACCAATTGTAAATATTAATCAAGCAGAGAAACATAATAAAACAAAAAAAAAGGAACAAAACAAGACACAAATTTATAGTGGTTCGGCAATTTCCTACATCCACTCTCAAGGAGAGAATCACTTTATAAATCAATCACCAATCAACCACACAATATATGATATTCCACATATTTATACAAATCTCTTCAAAAACGAAGAGATGGGAGAATACAAACGATCATATGACCATTGAGATTCACATCCCAACTGTCTAATGGGTTGCTTTCTTTTGTCTCCAAATCAGAACCTGTGTGAAGAGTGAAGATGGGAATTCATTCATTGGCATGTTGTTTCGTGCTCACTTTTGCAATGCTGATATCGGCCAATGCCTTTGCCCCAACTAGATTACAACCCAACTTCTATCATAATTCATGCCCACAGGAAGAACAAATCATCAAAGCCACAGTTAACGAGTTGTTTCGTAATTCCTCAGACATGGCCCTTTTCCTTATACGATCGGCCTTCCACGACTGTTTTGTTCATGTAATAAACAAAGAACTAGCCCTGTTTCATTAATATAGCTTAGCTCAAATTTTAGATTTTTATGTAAATTAATGTTGAATATGCAGGGGTGTGATGCTTCTATCTTACTGGATTCGGTTGAGGGGAAGTTTTTATTTGAGAAGGAATCCATCATAAATGTCAATTCTCTCAAGGGATACGGCTTAATCGATGTGATTAAAGAAAAGTTTGAAGCAGCATGTCCTGAAACTGTTTCTTGTGCCAACATTATTGTGCTTGGAGCAAGAGATGCCATAGATGTGGTTGTGTTTCTTTCTGTTTCTTCTCTTACTGATTTAACTTCCAATACTACCTAATCTATAACCAATAACTTCAAATTTGGATTTTGTATTGCAGACAAGAGGGCCTTTTATAGGGGTGAAAATAGGGCGCAAGGACTTGTAACACGTCTGCATTTGCCAGGTTGGCAGAGAGAAGTCTGGGTTCAGCGAATGATTCCATCAGCAACAGGTTTGCTACATTCTAGGATAAAGGGTTCATTGAAAAGGATATGGCGTGCCTTCTAGGAGTCCACATAGTGGGCCATGCCTATTGTAGTTGTTTCTCATTAAGGCTATCAAAATTTAATGGCAGTGGGAGACTCGACCCCACCATTAACATGTAGTTCTGCAACCAATTGAGCTCCCTCTGCAGTGGGCAAGAAAATTTGGAGGTGGAGCATGACCCTTGCAGTGCATCGTCATTCGATAACCACTATTATAGAAATTTGTTAAGTAGAAAAGGGATTCTGCATGTCAACCAGGCATTAATGGCTTCTCCCATAGCCCGCGCCTTGATTGAAGCGTATGCTTACGATCAGACTCTTTTTAACCATGATTTCTTGCTCACCCTACTCAAACTTTTCAACTACAAGGTGCTCACAGGAAAGTAGGGGCAGATAAGAAAAGAGTGTTCTAAGCATTTCATATGACAACGATGCTTTCAGAGGTCCAGAAGAATCAGATTAATGAATTCCTATGCTTGGCTATGCAGAACTCTACTAATTATGTGACCGTAGCTTTTGAGTCACTCGATTGATATGTTACCTTTTTTTCCTTCAAATATATGTACAGAGCTTTACAAGTGTTTTTTTTAATTTTCCCTTTTCACCAAGCATCAAAGAAAGAAACAAGATTTTTTTTGGTTTCAATAGTAATTTATTAACGTTAAATATTATAAATATTGTAATAAAATTTTAAAAAATATTAAATCAAAACTTGTATTAAAAACTATTTTATTTTTTATTTTTTAATTAATATTGTTAAATAATTTTTTAATAAATGTAAATTAGATAAAAGTAAATTATTATAAAAAGAAAATAATTTTTTAATAATTAAATAAAATGTTTAGGTATTGTTTATTTATGAGAGTTGTATAAAATAGAACAATTTTTTCAATCAACAAGTGTAGTTTAAATTTATATGAATTCATTTGAAAAGTACTCATTATGTTTAGTTGAAATTACACTTTGTCATTTGTTTTAATAAAATTGATTCTAATAGATGTTTGATTATTTTAATAATCTTTAGATTACATTTCTTTAATTCAAATAGTTTAAGTAATTTTAAAAAATGTGGGTTGCATGTCTTAGCTTGACATTAGGTTTTAGTAATGTTTAAGAAAAGAAAACATCATTACTAATTTTTATAAGGTGGGGATTTATGCCCATAAAGATCAATACTTATCTCATTAGTCATTAAACAACTTAACATTTTAGGTTTTATATCTTTTAGATGAATGAGAGAGGTTTAGACATATCTAATCAAAATCTAGCTACATATAACATACATTATTGCAAGGATTTAGATACATTAACTAATATACTATATCAAAATTTGGGGCATTATATCAAGCAATTAAAAATTACAATTGCTATGATAGTGGGTACTATCATTGCATCTATTGGTTTAATAAATAATGTATGCTTTTGTGTTTAGTTTAACAATCCCCTTTAACTAGCTTTCTTCTCTATCTAAAAGTTGCTATGATTTAATATAAGAAGATTTGTCATTCTTAACAAGAAATTTCATTATTTATTTATTTATTATTTATTTGTAATTGATAAAAAATCCAATTCTCACTAGAAAGCAATCCCCTTTTTGTTATATTGATTTTCACATAACTTGTAATTCATAAAGAAACATTTATTTTATTACTCGGCATTTGAATTTAATGGAAGATCATCTACATTTTCATAGTAATTAAAATAAATAATACTATTATTAAGTTCAAATACAATTTTAAAATAAACTATGCAAATGATTATAAACCATTGTATTCACATAAATTTTCCAAACTATCTACAAGAAACTAACTCCCAACTAATTACTAACTTAAGTCACTAACTTTGTGAGTTTATTAAAATGCAAACCTTAAATTTTCCAACACCCTCCCTTAAGGTCTGCATTACACACAATAAAACATATTAATAAAAAAACACATACATGTATTCTTTAGAAGCTTTTCTTAAAAAATAATAACTCTTAAACCAAATGAAACTTCAAATGGGTTACCTTGTAATAATAACTCTTACAATGCTCATAGGTTGCCTATTTAGGGAGTTGATGTTTAGAAACAAAAAAATGTGCAAATGAATGCAAGACAAAGTAACTAGTGAGAAGCAATTGAATGCAATAACAATGTTCCTAAATGAAATTAGGATGATAAACAATGCACTTTTTAGTTTTTCAATGAGATAAGATGATGCAAGAAAGCAAAAATGCAACCTATATGCACTTTCACTAATGTAAATATGAGAAAACCTAGATGCACTTTCACTAAATATGATAAATCTTAGATGCACTTTCGCTAATGCAATATTTTATGTAATAATGAATGCAACCTAGATCTAGGACTTTAATGGACTCCAAATAAAAAAATGAATGCTCTTAAAATGTCGGTTCCACCAAAATGAACCAACGGGTAAATGGGAAATGGAAAATGCTCACTCCTATTCTCTCTTAGTCACTCAATAATGTCCTAGGAATCCAAATTGGATTGAATATCAACCTCAAAGGTGAGTCAATTCTCAACAAGGAAGACCTAGGAAGGGGTTCTTTAAGCTTTAAAGGGTTCACCACCAAGCAAAAGCTTGCAAAAGACGCTTTAACATTCAACTTGTATAAAACCTAATAATGCAAGCTAAATGATGGATGAAAATGATGAAATTATGCAATAGGAACTTAGGGTATGCGACCTGGAAAGTCTGGAAATGTGATGAGGATTTCAGAAATGCAAAAATGTTTCCAAAAGTGTTATAGAGGAATAAGATGCCCTTACTTTTTTTTAGTCTTGCTGCTATTTTTTAGGGTGGAAACAAAATCTTCAGATGTTGGATCTGGATCTAAAAGAATCTCTAAAAAATACCTTTAGGAGGACAAAGACGCCCTAGGTGGTGACTTAGTCCTATCTAGAATTTTGAAATCTCTAAATGTGATCCCAAGGCTCAAGGTCTGCACTTTCTTCTTCTTTGATCTCATGTTTTGAAACTTCTAAATTTGACTTGTAGGTGAGTTTCCGTGAAGACATGACAACTTTGCAATTTTCACTTCAAATGTTCTTCAATTCTACAACCTATATCTACAATCACAAACATGCAAGAGAGGAAAAACTTGTTGATTGTTAGTAAATGGGGGTTTGCATTGGTCAAACCCCTTGTTGGTAATTAAACCTTGAAATAAAATAGAATAATGAAGGGAAATGATGAATGAACAACATGCGATGTTACAACTCACCAAACCCTTGTTATGAAGTTTGCAAACTTGTGTGAATTAGCTATCTTGGATATGGATCTTGAATTAAAGGAATGCTTGATAGATATGGACTTGAATTGCTTGCTTCAATCAAAACCCTACATCACAAATGTTAGCTCAAAAACACACATGATGCAAGAATATTCTTGATATGATGCTTGAATCTTGATGATGGCTCCAAATGCTTGATAAATTGTTCTTGAATGCTTGAATGCTTGGATGCTTAGAGTGCTTGGATTTCCTAGATTGCTTAGATATGAAAATGAGAGAAATGAACCTTGTATTTATACTTATTCATGCTTAATATCTCAAAATTACACCATAAAAAGTTGACTTATGAATTCATTAATTAAATGAGGCTAAATCCCACCAAGATTTGAAATTAAATCCCAAAAATACCTTAAGGGGGACTAAGATTCCCTAGGTGGTGTCTTAGTCTCGAGGCATGAAACTCATGGCACAAACTCCAAAAAGGGGGACACTTTAAGGCACATTTAAAATTAGGGTCCCAAGACCTTTGGGGAATAAAGATGCCCTAGGTGGTGTCTTAGTCCTGACCCAAAATTAGGGACACATAGCCAAAATCATTAAATTATCATTTACCCTTTGAGGTTTGTCAGGATGAGCCATAAAAAGATATAATTCATTAAGCTTGTGGATGTAAAATAGGACCAATTAAGACATAAATAGGGATAGATAAAGCAAGGTGGGCCCAAAAAAGTGTGAAAATGCAAGGGTGTGCATTTTCCTACACTACACTTAGCCCCCACTTTAGTGAGAGGATGAACTTGCTTCAAACTCACTCTAAAGTAGCCAACCACACAATCACGAGGGGTTCAAATGTACAAATGCTAGTAAGATAGGATGGCAACAATCAAGAGGGTGACCAAGCCCCTAGGATTAAGATCCTATGGAAAACTAACATAGGCACAAAGGAACACACATGGGGATGATATATGAAGCCATAACACAATTGCAAGCATACACCATCAAATATAGAAAAATAAAAAGGAAAAATAAAAATGCAACGGATCAAGTTTCAGCTGATTGTCCAATGCGTTGTGGATCGGGTCTAGGCTGTTTGTCCAAAAGAGGTTTACAAATGGGATGCATTGTCCACTATGCAAAAAAAAACACACATTCACAAGGGCTAGTGAAGCTAGTTGCTCACTAGGTGAGCCCCAAGGGACCATATCAAAGCTATACCTCCATGACTTTAATAAGGTACAAAGAGAAAATGCAATAGGAAAGACAAACGTTTGAAGGGATTTTGCTTCATTCATGCAAAGTCTCTTATTAGGGAACATTGTGCTTAATATCTCCAAGAGAGGATAAATACAAGGTCTCATCCTGGGGAACATTGTACATAATGTTTCCAAGAAAGGACAAGGAAATACACACTCTTGGAGGAAATCAAACCCAATGACACCACCAAGAAAGGACGCATTGCAAGGAGGAAAATCACATAAGGAACATGAATACAAATGCAAAAAGAATACCAAAACAATGCCAATGTATTCTCCCACTTTAAAGAAATTGCTAAACACTGTGCTACGAGCAACTACTTTAAAGTAGGCAAAACATGAAAAAGGAAAAGAGGGTTGCCCCGGGCAGAAACACATAAGGGATCTATGTATTCAGGGTCAATATCTATCTTTGTTGCAATGATATTAGAGAGCTCAGAACTGTCATCATTCCCCAAATACACATAGAACGGAAAGAATGACACAAAAAGAGCGAAAACAAAATGAAAATCCTTTTGGGTCAACATGGAAGAGGCATATGGTATCTTGATGGCTTGTGTCATCCCCAAAAGGAAAACCCAAGACAAAAATGAAATTAAAGGAAATATAATGAAAAATATTTTGGGTCAACATGGAAGAGACATACAGTGTCTCAACCCCTTGCATCATCCCCAAAAGGAAAACACAATCTACCAAAATGAAAAGAAAGAAAAGATAATGAAAAATATTTTGGGTCAACATGGAAGAGACATAGGGTGTCTCAACACCTTGTGTCATCCCCAAAAGGAAAACATAAGAACAAAAATGAAAAGAAAGAAAAGATAATGAAAAATGAAAGGTAAAAACCAATGAAAAGGTGAAAAGCTTACAACATATAGAAAAATGGAGGTGCAAATAGAGGAATGCGCATAGAGAGAGAAACATCAAACACAACATCATGTAGGGTCCATCACATTATACACATGCAATCACACAAAAGAAAATGAAAACACAAAAGACTAGTAAGGCACGAGCGAGTCAACCTAAAGTAGGTCATTCACCTCCCAATCTATTCAGGTAGACAACGAGCCTAAGGGACAATGACAAATGCATTACTAGGACAAAGCTATCTACTTCTTGCCCCCACTAAGTGCAAGACAAGAATGATCCAAGGTAGGTGATGGGAAAGATCATGTAATAGTGAGAATAAAGTATTCTACAACTATTACATGACAAGTAGGAAAAAGGAGATGTTATTTGATCACTGGATAACAATTATCTTTACTAAAGTGATATTTACTCAATATGATCTTAAATGCATGACACTCATCAGTACTATGTCCAAGAGTTTTGTGGTATCAATAATGTGGAACTTTTGCATCTTTAGGATATAGTACGATCCTATATTGCTTTGGTGGCAATAGTATAAGTCCTTGGTTGAGAAAGATTTGTAATTTTCTTTCACTTTTAGGTGGCGGTCGAAGGGGTTGTAGTTTTTGTAATTTGTAAAGTCTTTTGTGCTTGCTAGATTCATCAATTTTTTGAGTTGATGGTTGAGGACGAGGACTTGAGGTGATCCTATCATCCTTGTCATTGTTGTGAGTTATTGGTTGTTCTTTAGGAAGGACATTCATATTAGGAGGAGAATCTAAGATTACCATATCATTTCTATGAAGCCTTAGGTATTCTTTAGGAGGTCTTAGGTTGTGAGGGGATCTTGATATCCTAACCCCTTTACGTTTTCATTAGTTGATATTTTCTCTAGGACTTGGTGAATGTTATGTTCACTTGTTGTATCACATCCTTGTTTACTCAAGATTGTGAATCCCTTTCCATATGTTTCTTCTAGATTGATTGGAGTGTTTGTTACTTTTCTATCATAAAATGGTTGAGTGTTTGATTGTTTAGAGGAGCTAGTTTCACCTATTGTAGGGAACTTAGGTTCAAATTTTGTCTTAGTTTTGGGATGTAAGTAACCAAGCATTTCAAGAGTTTGGTTGTTTCATCGAAGGATAAAAGGATGCATTAGATTCAAGGTTATTAAGGCAATCATTTAAGAACTTATTCATTCTGTCATCATCTTCTCCAGTGACGTCAACATTATGAGGAGGACATGCATTAGGACTTGTGTGAGCATGAGTAATGATGAGCTTAAAATATGCTCATAATTTGAATATCATAATGTATTTTTAATACCCTTACTTTTATTGTTGATGGTTGTTTAACTCTTTGATTAAAGACTTTTTATTCAAAATTGGGTAGAATCTTATAGCTACACAATCCTATATTCCTACAGCTTAATATCCATGTGTCTATATTAATTACCCCATTTGACCTCCCGAATGACTGATATCATGCATGTGGTTTTTGAATAATGAAATAGATTTAATGTGTGATTAATGAATGTATCATGTTGTTTTCCATGCATTCTTTCTTTTCGCTTATGTTGCCTTGTACATCGCAGGTTGTTGAAGGATTTTGAATTTAACTAGACTGAGGCCTGTGACAAATCTTTCCTACAGCTTAAGAACCTACTTACTCAGACACCTGTTCTTCAAGGACCGAAGTGGAGCCTGTCCTTTCATATACAAGCAGATGCTTCTGATTATGCCATAGGGGCAGTTTTAGGATAGAAAGAAAATTCCATATAGTATGCCATATATTTCATTAGCAAAAACCTTCAAGGCCCTGAATTAAACTATACTGCCATAGAAAGAATTGCTAGCAGTTGTGTATGCCCTGAACAAGTTTCGACATTATGTCACTGGTTACCAAATATTTGTCCATACAGATCATGCAGCAATAAGGTACCTCATGAATAAGCTTGCCATATCTGGCAGATTAGCAAGATGGCTCCTATTTTTGTAGGAATATTATATCATAGTTATTGATAAGCCAGATAGAGCTAATGTGGTGGCTGATTTCTTGTCAAGGCTTCAAACAACTACACCTGACACCCATGAGGTAATTGATGATAGCTTTCTAGATGAACATCTATTTTTTATTGCTACTCAAACTCCATGGTATGCAAATATTGCAAATTATTTAGCAGCCAACAAAATTCTAGCACACTTCTCACCAAAGGAAAGGAAATTGTTGGTAGAGAAAAGTTTTAATTTTTCATGGATTGTAGATTATTTATTTTACACAGGACCTGACCAAGTCATGAGAAGATGTGTTAGGGAAGATGAGACCTATGACATTTTGCATGCCTATCATGATGAGCCATGTGGTGGGAACTTTGTAGCCAAGAGAACATCTATGAAAGTGCTTACTACATGATACTATTGGCCCACACTACACAAAGATGCTGCATCCTACACCAGAAAATGTGATAGATGTCAATGCATGGGGAGACCAAAAAGGTCTGATGAAATGCCCCTGAATGCACAAGTGGTAGTCAATCCCTTCGACAAGAGGGGCATGGATTTTGTTGGGCCTATCGATCCTCCATCCAATGGGAAATCATACATTTTGGTGTGTACTGATTATGTAACCAAGTGGGTGGAAATGAAAGCAATGAAACATGCCCATGACAATAAAGTTGTTGAGTTCCTGTATGACTAGATTTTTACTCGGTTTGGAGTCCCAAGGGAACTTGTTACATATCAAAGAGCTCAGTTCACATCCAATTTAATAACTGCACTAATGAATGATTACAAGATCAGGCATAGGAAGTCTAGCCCCTATCACCCTCAAGCCAATGGTCAGGCAGAGGTTACCAACAGAGAAATTGAGGCAATTCTTACTAAGACAATACAATTACACAAGAAGGATTGGAGCAATCGCCTTCCTAAAGTAGTCTGGGCCTATAGGACAACATGGAAAGCAACTACAGGGTTCACTCTATTTGAGTTACTCTATGGAAAAACTACCATGTTGCCAATAGAGTTTGAGCATAAAACCTTAAGAACTGCTCTCCAGCTCAACATTGATATTTCAGAAGCCCAAAAGGAACGCATCCTGTAGCTGAATGCATTGGATGAGATAAGAAAAGTGACCCTACAACACACCAAAACTATATAGCAGCAAAGGAAAAAATGGCATGGTCACCATATCCGAACTAAGCGATTCTCTGTTGGCAATTAGGCGCTACTTTATGACTCCAGGTACAAAGAAAATCAAGGTAAACTCACCAAACGATGGCTTGGTCCTTATGAAATAGAAACTATATTTGATAATGGCTCAGTTCAATTAGTCACAATAGACCCTATCCGATTCAAGCTACTGGTTAATGGACACCATCTTCGGTTGTATCATAAGCCAACCTCTAAAGAAGAATTTCTACAATAGTTTGTTCAGGATCCTGCCACTGATCTTCCTGTAGCAAAAGGCTTCAGTCTTTCTCCTGCAACTTCACTTTAACTATATAATGCATGCTTATAATAAAGGTTTCCTTTTTAAGGAAGCCCTTTTCTTCATTTATCATCCATTGCCACCATTCATTTCCTCTTCTTCCACGTCACCCATCCATGTCACCCATCCATGTCATCCATCCATTCACACCACCTCATTTATGATTTCAACTTCTAGCCGTTAGTTCATGCTACAGTTGTGATCTTTCCAGCCTGTACGAGCATTTATTACAAGGTACACAATATCCTTTATTATCACATCATTTATTTATTTCATTTATTCATTAATTGCAATGCACCTATCATTCATCATTGCCTGATCTTCGCCTATCCTTTCCCATATGTGTGGACACATGTCAAATTTTAAGTAGGGGGCGGGGAAAATCCATTTGTACTTTTTCTTATGCCGCTATCACAATTGCCAAGATCTTCTTTTTTATTATTTTCTTGTACTTACCAAAAATGATTGTGTGTTTCTATCCTAAACAACAATTAACTGCTTGATCTGAATAGTTGTTAACAATCATTTCATGCAACTGGTTTTTTCCATTCTTAGAAAAGTAAAGAAAAGTGATGGCAGGACAGAAAGAAGTCTTCCTGAAGAAGTTTTTCAAATTTTCAGAGAAGTTCAAATTTCAGGAATCTCAGCAGGATAATTTGTGAATATGGGTAGCCAGCTAGTGAGACATGAGCCTGCAAATCATGAACCTTTGACGCACAATCCTCAAATGGTTTAGGCATTCAGTAATTGCAGATGGTTGAATTATTTTCTGAGGATAGATTCCTTTTATGAGGAAGCTACATGTGAGTTCTTGAGAACTCTTTCAGAAGGAGAAGCTACAGTATGGGGTCTGATAGTAGCTGTTACATAAGAGAAGATTGTGGAAGTAACTAGGCTTCCAGCAGTAGGAGAAAATTTTCCTTCAGGAAGGGATGTTGTCTCTGCTAGGGAAAAGTTTACAATACCAACAGATGGACCATTGGAGGTTTCTAAAGAAGGATGCAAATGGGTATCACTGCCTCCTCCATACCCGAAATATGCCAATTTCATAATTAGGTATTTGACCTGTGAAGGACGTTTTTCCTTTTTGCATTCCTACCATTTTAAATTATTGAGTCATATGAGGAACAACTTAGCTGTTAATGTTCCAAATTTTTTGTTAAACCTTTTGCAACAATGTGCCCATGAAACCTAGAAGGGTAGAAACAACTCCATTTCCCATCATGCCCTTATTAAATTTTTGATTGAGCATTCCCTGAGGGATGTGTCACCCCTTTCTTGGCAAGAATTTGTTGCCTAGAAGGGTTTGCAACTTCCAGAGCATCCTAGAGCGCTCCCTGCTTAGCATAGGAAAAAGAAAAGAAGAGCAGAATCTACAAGTAGGGGAGTCGAGCAAGAATCATCTACTCCTGCAACACCTAGTCTTGCAATCTTTGCACCAATACCCCCTACCCAAGTACAAACTAGGTCTGCTAGTAGAAAAGAAAAAGGGAAAACGAATGTCGGAGAGTCATTTGGGGCAGAACAAACCCCAGACTCTGACCCTGATGTTCAAAAGAGAAAACATTCTACTCCTGCAACACCTTCCCCTGTATCAGTTTCTCCTATAGCAACACCTGCTGCTACTGAAGTTTCACCATCATCCTCTCCTCTTGAGCCTGAATCCTCTAGGAAGGATAGAAAGAGGAAAGCCATAAAAGTATCTTCTGCAACATTGCCAAAAAGTGCTTCAACAAGGAAGTAGTGTAAAGTTACCTCCACTCCTCAACTGAAATTATAATAATTTCTGAGGAATCAAAAAAATCTAGTCATGATGATTCTCATAATGTATCTGAGGATGTTGAACAAAGTCCAGTTGCTATGGAAGTTGAAGAAGTACAACAAGATAATAATGAAGGGTGGATGCCAAGTCTTGATGACTTGGCCGAAGCGGTTAGGAAAGTTTCAGAGGAAGCACAATCTCTTCCTATGTAGCAACAGGAAACCATCCTACAACAAGAAGAAGAACATATTGGATAATCTGCAGTGTCCAATGAGACTCCATCACCCCCTGGAACCTATAAAGCAATGGTTGTCTATAACAAGACATTTTTGATTGAATTTTTGGAATACCTTAGGACCACATGGAGGCCAGTCACATTTCAAACCTTGAGTTTCCGCCACTTAGCCAAGACTGAAATTCAACAAAGTCTTTGGGAGGAAGAGAAGAAGAAATTGAAAGGAAGAAATAGGAAATCCAGGAAATGAAAAAGAAAATGGATGAAATGATGTAGGTCACCGGAAAGATTATGGAATGTAGGCCACCGCCTAGGGTCTATGCTATGTGCCTAAAGGAACAATTTCTTTGGTTTCAATTAATGAGAATTTCAAGGAATTTAGATCCTGTTATTCATACAGCCAAAGAATTTTATGATGCTTATCAAGTAGCCCCTAGTTGGCTAAAAAATTATTTATGTGAATTTTATTTGCATGGATTGATAATTCCCTCTGAAACAGAGTGGAATCCACTTCTTTATATTGGTGATATTCATTTGAGGTCACTCATGTCATGGGAGGCTAATGAAACTAATTATGGCAGACAATTGGAAGCTTATGAAGAGGCTGAGATAAATGAACCAATATCACTATGACCTGAAAGTTCAATTCTCGATAAAATTTTGAGAACTTGGCTTCATTTTGCATATGGATTTAATGATCAGACTATAAAAATGAAGATATTTGATATCAAGAAGTAGGTATATGATGAATTCAAAGGCCAACCATATTTGTTTTGGAAGCTTGCATCTTCCAGGATTGAGGCAAGATGGGAGAAATTAACTATTGGGTTGAGGAGATCTAAGCCTCATAGCCCCCTGAATTTTAAAGCATCCCTTGGAAGAATAGAGAAATTCATGTAGCTTGGTTTACAGAAAAGGTTTGAGTTGTGGCTACCATTGACATTTCGTCCCCTAGTTTTGATATGGCCACTTTACCCCTCTCGAGCTATAGATGTTAATAAGGAAATAAAAACCCGCAGATACGAGAGATGGCAAAAATTCAGGGGTTTCTACTACAAGTTTGAGACTTCATTGCAAGGCCATACTGCACCTACTGATCTCAGAGAAACAACCAGAAAGCTTAATGCTGGAGGACCATCATTAGGCTAAGTAGGGGGTAGATGATGAGCTTAAAATATGCTCATAATTTGAATATCATAATGTATTTTTAATACCCTTACTTTTATTGTTGATGGTTGTTTAACTCTTTGATTAAAGAATTTTTATTCAAAATTGGGTAGAATCCTGTAGCTACACAATCCTATATTCCTACAACTTAATATCCATGTGTCTATATTAATTACCCCATTTGACCTCCTGAATGACTGATATCATGCATGTGGTTTTTGAATAATGAAATAGATTTAATGTGTGATTAATGAATGTATCGTGTTGTTTGCCATGCATGCTTTCTTTTCCCTTCTGTTGCCTTGTACATCACAGGTTGTTGAAGGAAGCATGAACGAGTCAAGCGTAGTAGATATCGACCTTGCAGTAAAGTCCATTACCAACATGGTGTCGAGGAAGTTGTTCCAGTGAAGACTCTCTGATTGGGTCGTTGGGAAGAAATATAAATGATCATTAAATCTGGGAAGAGTGGAATGCTAAATTCTCTCTGGATTGTGTTGAATGAATATGCTTTCATAATTTATGAGAAATTTGTTCCTCGATTTCAGGATACATTTATGTCCACGTCTTTCTCTGTTAGATTTAGGTAGTTAGTTGTTTTTCTGGTTTAAATAAGTGTTCCTCCTGCACGAGTGGGCAACCAGAGTATGTAAAAGTTAGTATTAGAATGAGAGATAGTGTTTTGTGTTAGTTTTCATATGAGCAGAACAATGTATATCATTTTAAGTTTATGAATAAAAGCTAATAAAGTTTTGAGTTCAATTCTTGCATAACTAGTTGATGCTTGCTAAGGGGGACCACTTAGTAAGTATCTATAGTTAGTTGGTTAGTTTTTTATTTCCTGTTGATTATAAGTTAGATTTTATTCTTGAAAGTTTTAGTGCAAGCTCAGTCTTATATTGTTCCTGCAGCATGGGGAATCCATCCCTGTGTTTGTTCCTGCAGCATAAGGCCAATTCATAGTTTTTTTCTTAGTCATAGTTGTCATGATTTCTGCTTTGATTAAGTTTAGAAGGCTTTGTGTTACATTCCTGTAGCATAAGTAGAATTCCTTCCACGCATTTATTTCTGGTAAATCATGACTGAAACTGGTTGTTAGTGCACATACAATGCCACTCCATTTCAAGTATACGTTCCCTGGTTTGACAATGTAAATGAATGACCATAAGAAGATATTAGTCACCTGCTAGAATGTCCAATTCCCAGGTTAGGATTTTCCATGACTTTTGTATCCTTTTGTGGGTGCGACCAAGTAAGTTCAATTTCATTAGGGTCATTTCCGAAAGCACAACTTGACACATCTACCAAAGATTTCAAAGACATCCAAATCTTTCCAAAACACATATCCATGATGCAAGATTTAACAAATACACTTGAAATGAAAGAAATTGAGATAACAACAATTCTGCAAACTATAACAAAAAAAATGAAGGCAACAAATAGAAGCACAAAAAAGCAATTTCAAGTCCTGAAAATTGGAAAGTCAAATTCGATGGGGACTATGACACCAATAAGGGTGTCTTGGTCCTACTGATGAAATTTTGAGGTTCCAGGGACTAGAACATACAACAAATAATAGAGAGAGGGTTTTGAGCCATAAACCCAGAGAAGGACTAAGATGCCAGGAAGGGCATTTTAGTCCTGATAGAGTTCTTTCTCAAAAAGACAACAAAATTTGGATTGTTTACAATGTTCACAAGTTGCCTATTTAGGGAGCTGATGTTTAGAAACAGAAAATTGTGCAAATGAATGCAAGAAAAAGTAACTAGTGAGAAGCAATTGAATGCAAATTTGAATACAATTTTTTTTTATATTTTGAATGTAATAACAATGTTCCTAAATGCAATTAGGATGATGAACAATGCACTTTTCAATTTTTCAATGAGAAAAAACAATGCAAGAAAGCAAAAATGTAACCTATATGCACTTTCACTAATGCAAATATGAGAAACCCTAGATGCACTTTCATTAATGCAATATTCTATGCAAGAATGAATGCAACCTAGATCTAGGACTTTAATGGACTCCAAAGATCAGAAAATGAATGCTCTTAAAATGTCAAGTTCACCAAAATGAACCAATGGGAAAATGGGAAATGGAAAATGCCCACTTCTGTTCTCTCTCGGCCACTCAATAATGTCCTAGGAATCCAAATTGATTTGACTATCAACCTCAAAAGTGAGTCAACTCTCAACAAGGAAGACCTAGGAAGGGGTTTTTTAAGCTTTAATGGGTTCACCACTAAGCAAAAGCTTGGAAAAGAAACTTTAACATTCAACTTACAAAACCTAATAATGTAAGCTAAATGATGAATACAAATGATGAAATTATGCAACAGGAAGTTAGGGATGTGTCCCTGGGAAGTCTAGAAATGTGATGAGGATTTCAGAAATACAAAAATGTTGCCAAAATGTGTTATGGAGGACTAAAACACCCTTATTGTTGTCTTAGTACCATTGTTTTTTGGGGAGAATACAAAATCTTTGTATGTTGGAACCAAATTTGGAAGAATCTTGAAAAATACCTTTGGGAGGACTAAGACGCCCTAGGTGGCGACTTAGTCCCATTTGGAAATTTTGAAATCTTTGAATGTGACCCTGAGGCTCAAGGTCTATATTTTCTTCTTCTTTGATCTTAGGTTTTGAAACTTTCTAATCTGACCTGTAGGTGAGTTTCCATGAAGATGAAAACTTTGGAATGCAGCTTTGCACTTCAAATGATCTTCAAGTTTTCAACCTAAATCTGCAATCACAAACACACAATAGAGGAAAAACTTGTTGATTGTTAGTAAATGGGGGTTTTCCTTGGTCAAACCCCTTGTTGGTAATCAAACCTTGGAATGAAATAGAATAATGAAAGGATTCAATGATGAATGAACAACATGCAATGTTACAACTCACCAAACCCTTGTTATGAAGTTTGCAAGCTTGTGTGAAGTGGCTAGCTTGGATACAGATCTTGAATCAAAGGAATGCTTGATAGATATAGACTTGAATTGCTTGCTTGAATCAAAACTCTACATCACAAATGTTAGCTCAAAAACACATATGATGCAAGAATATCCTTGATATGATGCTTGAATCTTGATGATGGCTCCAAATTCTTGATGAATTGCTCTTGAATGCCTGGATGCTTAGAGTGCTTGGATTGCTTAGACTAGTTAATTAGATATGAAAATGAGAGAAAGGAACCTTGTATTTATACGTATTCATGCTTAATATCCCAAAATTACACCACAACAAGCTGACATATGAATTCATTAATTAAAGGAGGCTAAATCCCACCAAGAATTGAAATTAAATCCCAAAAATACCTTAAGGGGGACTAAGACACCCTGGGTGGTGTCTTAGTCCCGAGGCATGAAACTTGGGGTACAAACTCCCAAAAGGGGCTACTTTAAGGCACATTTTAAATCAAGGTCCCAAGACCTTTGGGGGACAAAGATGCCCTAGGTGGCATCTTAGTCTTGACCCAAACAATAGGGACACATAGCTAGAATCATTAAATTATCATTTACCCTTTGAGGTTTGTTGGGATTAGCCATAACAAGATATAATTCAGTCGGCTTGTGGATGCAAAATAGGACCAGTTAAGACATAAATAGGGAAAAATAAAGGAAGGCAGGCCAAAAAAAGTGTGAAAATGCAAGGGTATGGATTTTTCTACACTACACTATATAATGTTATTTTAGTCTTTGCTTAAATCACATGAGAAAATTCAATTCTTTCTCTAACTGGTTCAATGACAATTATGAAGTTGGATGCCCTTATTTCTACTCTTCTTACAAAAGACATGAGAAGAAAATCCATGGAAGAAAAATCAAAGGATGCACTACATGTTTGGAAAGGCCCAAGAATAAAGGAAGGTCTTAAAGGGATAAAAAAGTCTATAGATAGATCTAAGTATTGAGGTCATTCTAGGCCCCAAGAAAGAGTGAAGTGAAATTCCAGAACTATGGAAAACAAGAGCATGTGAATGATTGTAGAAATAGGAAGAAGTCTTATGAATCCTCCATTAAAAATTCCTTTCATGATAGTAATGAATCTTTGTTTATTTCTATAAATGTTATTTTTATAAATCACGGTTGATTAATGTATTTTTTATTTCATACGAATCCTCATAGGAAGTGGTTCTCTTCCTTCCATGCTCATGATAGAGGAGAATTGTATATAGGTGACAATAATATATATAAAATTGTTGGCTATGAGAAGGTATTGATGTGCTTTAGTGATGAAAGGGAGAACAAACTCTTACTAGTGTTTTGTATATTCTATAAATTTTGTGGGAAATTTAATTTTTGTATCCAAGTTGAATGATTTTGGATTGCATATAACATTTGACAAGTTTGGTTGTAAATTGGTTCGAGCAAATTTGGCAGTTGCTAAAGGATCTCATGTTGTCAATGTAATTAGCAATTCTAAAAGTGCATTTTGTTATTTGAATAAACATGTACCAAGACAACTCACAATGGCTAATGGAAAGGGATAGGAAAATTATAATTTAAATTTTAAGGTTTTTAATTTGGGGTCATTCCAAACCACCTAGAATTGATCTTGAGGTACTCTAGATTGACCCATGACATGGAAGTGCTAATTTTGAGATAGGAAATGAATATGCAACTATGAATATGGATATATCTACGATAAATGATTAAAAATGATGAATATATGAAAATATAAATAAAAGATGATGAGATAAGACTAATATATATGAAAATAAATATAGATGAATAGAGATAGAACTAAACATAAAACATAAAAATACCACTTATCAATATATTAAATTATTCTATAAAAAAATTAAAAAAATCAAAAATTAAATAAGAAATAACATAAATATATAAATTTATTTAAAATAAAAATAAAATAATATTTTGAATGGGAAAACCCTGGCCTTGTTTCCACTTCTTCAATGACGGCAACAGGGCACTGCCGTCAACGTAATTAATTTTTCTCTTTCCCGTCTACAGACAGACAATTTCCCGTCGGTTGTTAGAGATTTAAAAACGAAAAAGATACCAACGCCACGGCAGTTTACAGATATTTGAATTTGGGCGGACAAGAAACGAGAAACAAGAAGCATAAGTAGCCTTCCACCTCAAGTTAGCCTCCATTCTTTCCTACTTTCTGCAACTTCTGTTTCTCTATTGATTAATATTTGTCTAATGGGTTGCTCTGTTTTGGATCAGCAGCTGCGTGAAGAATGAGGCTGGGAATTCGTGTTCGTGTTAACGTTTGCACTGCTGATATCGACGAACTCTAAAAACTTCGACACAACCGGGACTGGATTACACTACAATTTCTATTTCATCGCTCCTGCCCTTATACGATTGGCCTTCCATGACTGTTTTGTCGAGGTAATAATAAAAGAACTGAACCCGTTTTCTTAGTTCAGCTTAGATGAATTTTCAGATTTTCCTGTGAATTAATCTTGGGCATTGTAATACACAGGGATGTGATGCATCTGTCCTGTTGGATTCGGTCGAGGGAGGATTTCCGTCTGAGAAAAACTCGATACCCAATATCGGTTCTCTGAAAGGATACGACGTAATTGATGAGATAAAGCAAAGATTGGAAGTAGTTGTCCTGAAACAGTTTCTTGCGCGGACATCATTGTGCTTAGTGCAAGACATGCCGTGTTTATGGTAGGTACTATGCATTGAATCTTGTTCTTTCTGTTTTTTCCGGGTACCCTTGCTTTCTTTCCGCAGTATTATGCATTATCTTGTTCTTTCTGTTGTGCCCTTCTCCATCTTTATTTTGGATTTCAAGAATCTTTTAGTTCATCTTTTCAGTTCTTTCTCTATATGACCTTCGCTCTCAGGGAAATGCACAGCGATCCCATCTGTGAAACTAAGGGAAACTTTAGAAACATCTTGTATCGGTTGCGTTTCTTTGTTTTTTCCGTTGGTCAATTTTATTTGCAATGAAGCTGAAATCGGATTTGTATTGCAGACGAAAGGGCCTTTCATTCCTGTGAAAACAGGGCGCAGGGACAGCACGAATTCGTATGCCAGCCTGCCAGAGAGCAATCTACCTTCCCCGAATGATGATATCCAGACCATGATCCGCACATTCAAGGAGAAAGGGTTTTCGGCAAAGGAAATGGTGAGTCTGCTGGGGGTCCACAGCGTTGGAAAAGCCCACTGCCGCTTTTTCCAGGAGAGACTATCCAACTTTAACGGCACTGGGAAAGCCGATCCCACCATTGATGGCCAATTCCGCAGCCATATGAGCTCCCTCTGCAGTGGACGGGCAGATCTGGCGGTGCCTCTGGACAATGGCAGCACATCGTCATTCGATTCCAATTATTACAGAAATTTGAAAAGTGGAAAAGGGCTTCTGTATGTCGACCAGGCATTAATGGCGGCGCCCATCACCCGCACGATGGTCGACTTGTTTGCTTCTAAACATAACAAACAAGTGTATTTAATTCTAGGTTGAAAGACAGATGATTTTGATATACTCTTAAATCTCAATGTTATGGAACTAGAAATGGATCCTCTTTGTTTATGTTTTGCCTCATATTATGCATAAGACTGATTTTTTCCAAGTCAAGTCTATAGGTTTGAATCATTTACAATTGGGGATCTAATCCTACATCTTGTGAGCTTTCACTCTATGGTTCACCAAATTATCTAATGTTTACTTTGTTGAAATAATTCGTGGTATTTAAGAATACCTTTAGAGGAATTTTGGATCACTAAGGGACACATTCTTCTAGATCAACCCATGAAATAGATTGGCTTTACAATCATGCTAACAATCAAGGACAACAATATTCAAGCATGTAAATGCTCTACCTAATTATGCATTGCAAAATTAGGTTCTTTTTAGGTGCTCCAATCGAAGTGTTTGTAAACTAATTCCCCTAAATTAAAATGCAATGATACAAATTAATTCCAAAAAATTCTATGAACAAATTTTAATATAATATGTAATTCCCAATTTAATAGTTTAAAATTAATTGCAAATAATAAATTGATTAACAATTGCATTCAAATAGCTACTATGAAGTGGACACTATAAAAGCTCTGTGGAGAAAAGTGCTAAGGGTTATCATGGAGTACATCACGCTCGACGACCGCTTCACAAGGGTCTATGGTTATCACTTCGTGCTGCTTAATCACTTCCGGCATAAGGTGCGTATCTCTATCCCCTTCTTCTTGCTCTGTTCTCTGAGAAACAACTTTTCTGATCATAGAAGAAGCCCTAAAAGATACCCGATTCTTCACACGGGTCTTTTGAGACTTATTTTTGAGCACTTTCAGAATATGCCCGCCCTTCCTAACCCTTTTGCCCCACTGGAGCTTGACGAAGATGATACTGAGCCTAGCTTGTCTGAAACTGAAGCTTCTCCCGACCGTGTCCAGAGCCCTTCGCCTCCTTTGCCCCCTCCTTCTGCTTTTGGCCGCTCCCCTCAACCTTCTGGAGCTTGCTCTGTTTCGGCCTCTGGCCACACTAACCCTAATGCCAATATGGCTCGCTCTTGCTCCCCGGTTAATAAGCTTGTGTCCTACCCTGATGACTCCCCTGCTGTTTCTGCTAAGACAGTTGGGGCCAGCCTTGGGGAACTTCACGCCCCCCAGAATATTCATCAGGAAAACTTGAGCCCCCCGAGAGGTGCGGAGTCGGTGTTCTTTGGGGTCAATCCTGAAAGTGACCCCCCTTTTGACTTTGTTGGTAATGCCAAAAGCTACTCCCAAGACCAGCTCAATTATGCCAAATGGGTTTTTCATGAGATAAGTGAGTTGAAAACAAAAAATTTGTCTCTTCATAGCAAACTAGGGGAAATTGAAGTTAAAGTCACTGGGCTTATTCAGCTTGAAGCGGAGAAGCACAACAATATGAAGAATATTCCTCAAAAGGACAACACTATCGAAAATGAACTTGAAAAAATCAAAGGAACCTTGAAAAAGATCGCTGAGCAAAATTGCAGAATTGCCAGACATAACTCTGTTATCATCAAGGCTATGTCTGAAAGACTGGAGAAAACCCAGAAGAGAGCTCTGATTGTCGACCTAGATCAGGAGAAAGACCAGGACGAGGAAGCTGGGATATCCAAACGTACCAGATCTAGCACGAAAAGGAAAGTCCAGACTACCCCTAGTATGGCTCAGATCTTTATGGAGGGGGCTCAGGAAATGGCGGACTTGGAGGAGGTTGCGGATGAGCTCCTGAACTCTATGAACTAGTGGTGGTCGGGCCCTGCTTCTTCTGTTTGCTGGCTGTTTGTTGGCTTCTTTGAGGCTTTTTGTTGCTGCCTGCTGATGCTGGTTTTATTTTCTTTGGCAGTTTTTTTGTTTTTTGGACCGCTGTTTCGGTCTTCTCCTGTTTTGTTACTTTGTGGTTTTGGGTCCCTGTAAAACCTATTTATCCCCCTTTTATCAAAAACAATTGCATTCAAATACATTCAATCATGTTGTCAATAAATTATTAATTCAATAAACTCAAAGGGTTTAAAACAACTTTATTGCTCAAATGATTTATCATGCATTAATACTTATCTTGGAAATGTGTAGAAGAAATTCTCAAATATTGTTGGGATGGTCCTTGGTTCAACCTCTTTCATCTATGAGCAATCTGGGAGGAAAGCAAACTTTTCCATTCTACATGAGTGCTCGTTCCACTGGAACAATGCTCAACACTTGTGCCACAAAACCATGCCCTGACTAGGACTGTCCTGAGTGCACACACTTGTACCCTAGGTTGGACACCCACTATAGGAGTGCCCCTTCTCTGTCTTGCTCACAACCTGCTAACCTAGAACCCTATTCCCACAATGTGTTGTACTTATTTTTCCCTTTATTTTCTGTGTGTCCCCAATAATTTAGTTTTCATGGGTTTTTATACAACACAAAGGGTAGTTCCAATTGACACACCCATTTGCAAATAATTACATCCTGTGAAACTCTAATTATTATTTTATACATTTTCTTTTCTTCGAACTATTACATTAGTTCTTATTTTATTTTCTTTTCTTTTGCTATCAACAATTTCTTTGATATCACTTAAGTAAATTTAGCATTAAGCATTCAATAATTTCATAGAAAACGAAAGATTTTCAACAAATTTCCATCCATTCACTTATTTTTTGGAACATTTTCAAAGAATTTAAACATCTATTCTAAAATAAGGCATGAAAATACTGAAAATTAAAATTTTCTTCTAGTTATTCTCCATGCGTACCCCAAAGAATCAACTAAAATAGAGCAAACCGCTTTATACTTCACTAGATTACTTCACAACTACATATAAAATGGTGCGATCTTTTAAAGAGAGGGGTTTTAGTTTAGACACCGAGTAGGTTTTGTATGCACCCTTAAATGATGCAACATATAGTCTTGTTCGACTAAACTAACAAAACTAGGTACAAAAGATTCATGAGATAGGTAGCTATCTAATTGGCTCTAAGATTAATCAATGTCTACATGCATACAAAGTTTTATGCCAAAATGGTTAAGAAAATAGGAAAAAATAATAAAACTCAAAGAATTTTTAGCTCTTTTGACATCCACAAATTTTGAACTTCCCTTAAGAAAAAAAGATCCTTTGGTCTTTTATAGAACACAAGACACAAAAAGGATAAGAAAAATACATGAGAGGAAATCTAAGGGACCAATCACATCAAGGCACATGGAATGTGGTGACTTATAGGAGAATTGCAATCGAAGTCAACGGAAGTCAACTCCAATTACACATTGGAGCTCTTTGAGTTTTAATCTTTAATCATCAGGGTTCTTTCTTGGAACCAAACAAATCCGCTCAAACAAAATGTAGGAACTTCCCACAAAATCAGAGTGATCAGCTAGAATTTTTCCCCTACACTTTAGGGTCCTCCTCGATTTGAAAATTCCAAGAATGAGCCATCCCTAGAATAGGTACACTTCTTTTCCACATGCTTGAACTCCAACATCCTAGGATTCCGGTATCTGGTGCATCTTTACAACAAACTTTATTCCAACATGAGCTTTTAAAGTGCATCATTGAACCTGGTAACATCATCAGATTTGTTTGCAAATACAATTTGTCTGACTGTCCATACCTGAACATTGCATCACAATCTACATCTCCTGCAATCACAGATTCCACACATTAAATCCCTTTTAAAGAAAAACATTAATAAACATCTCATGTAAATAAAACCATTATCCAAATGCTAGTACATAAACCTCATAAATAACACGCTTTCTAGCATATCATAAATCCTTGCATGATTGTTTTCTACATATAATGGATTACTAAACTATCAGAATCATTAGATATCCTTAAGATTTCAAAAACAAAAATTACATCGTTCCCCAATACCCAATACCCGGTATTCAATTTTACCTGTGAACTTTCCTTGGATTTTGGTTTTATCGGAACTTCCTTTTTACTAGACTCCAAATATTGGACTAGAGCACTCTACTTAGTATTTGCACCACCTTTTTCCTTTCAAATGTTTTCAATTCTCGGTATCCGGTACCTGAAAACACTTACATTATGAAGTATTCTTCAAGATTAAAAATTTCTCTTTACTTTTCACTTCCGGTGATCTTTTCAACTTGCTAGCTCGTGCCATAAGAGTTATTATTTTTCACTTGGGCCCCCAAATCTTATAGTCTTGGGGCGTGTCGTGAGAACACACAACAATACCTAATTAACTAGAAAATTTTAGGCTACAAAAAATGTTACTTCAATTCCTAAGGTTGCACTCTATGGTCTAATGTTGAATTAACCACCATCACTCTTTATATAGAAAGGGTTATAAGTAGAACCCTTAATTGAATGGGGCATTTGATTTTTGCATGAGGAGTTTAAACAAATAGTTTGGGCACGTGGATTTTACCTATTATTTTATAAACCACTCATGGTTTCTTATTTTTATGTTGTCTATCTATTGGAGGCTTCATATAGAGTCATTATGTTGATTTTTCTTGCTACATAAGTACTACCAAAATGCTATCAAATTGAAGGAAGAAAGTGCATTGCATATGGACATTCTTCTATTAAAGATTAATACACACTTAAGCCTATCTTCAATAGTCAATTTTTTCTCAAAAGGTTTTATCCATGTACATTCATTTTCATGTGTTCATTTATCATGGTTTATTGGTTTTGAATTCCACATAAGCTCTTAATAGTTAATCTAATATTTCCCATATAAAAATTAAATTTCCATACTCTTTGAAGGGCTAAAATTTGTAGTATTTTATCTTATTTCAGCAACATTTTATATTAAATTATTGATTCTACTAAGAAGGAGATCCCTTTCTTGGATTATTCAATTTTTTTTGGTTGCAATGGGAGTTCTTATTTTAATGGTTTTACATATTTGTGATTGGAAAAAAATGATCCCTACTTCTCATTTAGATATTTACAAGTTTAATGACACAATGTATGATTTATGGAAAATAAATATGGAGGATCTCCTTGAAGAGAGAGATCAATGAAGAGTTATTAAAATAAGAGAGAAGCTAGATCATATATTTGATGATGATAGGAAGAAATTAGAAAAAAATGAATAAGGAGCCATTTATGTGTGTCTTGCAAATTCTATCTTATTGAATATTTTCAAGGAGGCCATGATATGTTTTCTATGGAAGAGAATTGGTTAGATCTACCAAAATAAGATTCTAATAAATAAAATTTATTTGAAGATGAAATTCTATTATTTGAAGATAAGATTGTATTATTTGAAAATCAAGGATGGGGCCCTCTATTGTAGAACATTTATATTCAATTAATTTTATTCTAAATTATTTAGGATCTATTTATGTTAAAGTAGATGAAGATGATAATTGTATAATGTTACTTTGATCTTTGCTTAAAGATCATGAGAAAATTCAATCCTTTCTCTAACTGATTCAATGACAATTATGGATTTGGATGCCCTTGTTTCTACTTTTCTTGTAAAAGAAATGAGAAAAAAATCCACAGAAGGAAAATAAAAGGACACACTACATGTTTAGGAAGGTCCAAGGATAAAGGAAGGTCTAAAAGGAATACAAATGAATATAGATAGTTCTAAGTATTAAGGTCATTTTAGGTCCTAAGAAAGAGTAAAGTGAAATGCTAAAACTATGTAAAATGGGAGCATGTGAATTGTTACACCCCAATTGTGCTATTACTATTTACTATTACTATGTAGGGTAACATGTGAATGTAACGTGAGTTTAGTGGATGAATAAATTGTGTGTGCACTTTGATTATCACTACTTAATGAATGAATTCCATCTCATTTAATGTTATATGAAGCAATGCGTTTATGTGATTGGATGGATATTGTGTTGATATTCTAACTTTGGAGATGTAATATGTATATTGCATATTTTGTGAACAACTAACTATTGTGTACATGTGTTAGTGATTGTAGGTATATGTTCAGTTCCTCCAGGAAAAGGGGAAGTATTACTCAGGAGAAGGTCTTGGTCAAGTAACCAGTATTGTAACCTATCTGAGCTTACACGCACCACAGTAGAATAATTGAGTCGGGTTACTAAGTGGGAAGTTGGTAAGTCATCCCTACTCAATGTATCTACATTAGTATGGGTCTTGTCTACTTTTGAGTGCATTAATGGGTGATGTTTATCCGTTTGAGCTTGAGAGACTTTCTTTCCTTGTTACTATGTTTGTATTGATATGTGAAACATACAGGGTATGTGTATGCTACACACATGCATGATGATGATAGAATATACACACAAAGGAATGCATACATGAGGGTACATAGGTAGACGTACCTATGCACAATCATGCACAAGTTTCACATGGAACTATCTGATGAAACCAATGACATGCATATGTATATGTATAGACATATCGATTGTAGTCTTTCATCAATACCATATTAATTGTATATGATTTGGTATGAGAATTGAATGTGTATATATATTTAATGTATATACATATATCCATATGTATAAATGTATCCATATACACGTATGGTGGAAAATGGACATGCCCATATGAATGTATTAATACATGTATACATATGCATACATGTACACATAGGAATATATATATACACAACTGATATATCAATATAACAATGTGATTGCTATATTATGATGTATTCTTTTGTATATCAATTATATATACATGCTTGATTGACATATGATAAATATAGATATATATTAACATATACATGTATATACGTATACATGAATATATGTGTGTGTGTGTATGTGTGTGTGTGTGAGTATATATATGTATAAGTTATTAATATATATTTAATTGTTATTTTCTTTGATCAAATATCTAAAGCGATGAGTTTTAGCTGATTATAATGCTTAATACATTTGGATTTGAAGTCGATTATGTTGGTATGTGGCGACTGATCATGCTATACTATATAGCCCATGGTATACTGTACACCCCGGCCCCCTGTCCCCACCGGGGTCCAGGGCCGGGCCGGGCCCCAGGCGGGGGTTCGAGGGCACAGCCCCCGAGAAATTTTTTTCGCGTCGTTAGCGAAAAAGGAAAAATCTTCGAAAAAGAAAGAAAACCAACTTTGTAAAACCCTAATTCTGGAAGCTTCTAAAAGCTTGTTAAAAGGGGTTGCGATGGGGGTTACAGTATGATGAGAAACACGATTATTCACAAGATTGTAATAGGTTTTGCACTAGATAATAAAAGTATTGGATGGCTATGGTTTGGTGGATGTAGCCCAGATTGGGTGAACCACGTTAAATTCTCTGTGTTATGATTTATTTTGTGTATGTTTTAGTTTCTCTGTTTATTATTTATATCTGCATTTAATTGTTAGATCTGCCATCTCTAACCCTAACAGATTATCTTAATCAACTTGGAGGCCAATTCATTAAATAAGTTAAGGCCAAAATTTGTGATAATTATGACTATATTTATTGAGCTACTTAATGCTCATGCTATCGACAATAGAAGAGTTTATGATCTACAAAATTAACTCAACAATTAAGTCGATATTTAAGAAGAGAATAAGTCGGTGCCTTTTTAATAGGGAAAGCATGGACTTGGTAAACTATATTGCCATGATATTTAGCATGTTACATGTGGTATTAGAGCTACCGGGTTTATCTTTGGAACCTATGAGCTCATCATTATTTCCATCCAATGTTATCAAATGTTGTGAATTCTTGTGCCAAGATGGTGCATCTCAGATTAATGACTCAAAGTTCAGTAATTGGAAACGAGTGCTAGACTTCAAGGCCAAGAAAGAAAGAGAAGCCATCTTTAGAACCATAGAGGGAATCAACTATGACAATGTCATTTGGTTGAGTGACAACAAAAAATTTAGTCATGCACTTTCTTAGATTAGTGATGTGAAGAGGAAGATGAAGATGGAGGCTATGTACAACCATCTACCTTCCATTTCACCAAAAAAGTTTGAGTCATTATCACTTTCCATAGATATTCCCTCAGAATGAAGTGTTAGCCTAACATTCATCTTTAGGGATCTTAGAGTTCTTCCATTAGTAGAAGTAATAGTAATTTCCTCAAGTAACAAGTCTGAGGGATATGTGCTTTAAGATCAGCTGGATGTGAAATGGTCTCATGAACATTTTTTTGCAAAATGGGTAGACTACATTGTTGATGAACACCATATTGGCATTAAAACTCGTAACTATGTATCAGATGATAATTACAAAGGCTACTATCCATTTTGGGATATGTATGAACAAATAAGAGATGAACAGCAATCTCAATCTGTAGGATATACTCCATCAAGTTATGTGTTAGAGAGTGAATCTGAAGGATGCTCTCCACTCGACTATCTAAATAGTCACTCCATGTAATCAAAGGATATTGAAATCCTTATGAAATGAATAAAATTATTTGTTTATCAAAAGTATGTGCTTAATCTTATGTGGAATTATTTGTGTGTATGAGTGTCATTTCTAATGTTTTCCATAAGATAGTTGATAACATAATTTAGTCTCACATGGATAAAACATTTAGGTAAAAACTGATCTTTTGAAGATGGAGAGGCCACAAACCAATCTTGATAGTAGCCATGAAGTTGGGCAAGGACCGTTAGGAATTGAAGCAAGACTTGACCAAATTTTGTCAAGGTTAGATAACCTTGAACAAGAAAAGGCACAAGCTATGGTTGAGAAAAAGGTTCCTGTTAATGAGAATGAAGGTGAAAACTCTCCTCATGGACATGACGAAACCCATGATCATGAAAA
The DNA here is from genome assembly GCA_007258455.2 of Sequoia sempervirens. Lineage (NCBI taxonomy): Eukaryota > Viridiplantae > Streptophyta > Pinopsida > Cupressales > Cupressaceae > Sequoia > Sequoia sempervirens. The sequence goes on from VDFB02045744.1 coordinate 265,433, forward strand.
AGAAAGATCACCAACACCATCTAAGGAAAGAAATAAGAAGTGTATGGATTTCGAACTTTCTAAAGATGTGAAGAATATTGTTCCACCCAAGTTTGAGTGAAGCACCAACAGGGATGAAGCTGAGGTGTGTCTTGTTCAAATGAAAAAATATTTCAAAATCTAAAATTACACTAAGACCACTAAAGCCACTTGGGATGTGTACCAGTTAGCTGGAGAAGCTTCAACCAGGTGGATGAACAAAAATTTGGAACTCAATATCAACTCATGGAAGTTGACATGGGGGGAATTTGTTGAGATTTTTCCACAAGCAATGGTTGCCCTAACTATAACTATGACCAAAAACTCACAGATTTCTAGAGTTTGAAGCAAGGAAATATGATAGTCAATGAGTATTGGGAGAAGTTTACTCGACTTCTACATTATGTTCCTATATATCAAAAGTATGAATGCTTCTGCATTAGAAATTTATAATGGGACTTAACAACCAAATCGAGGGAGAAGTGGATATGTGTGGCCCTACAACCATGTGTTAAAAAAGCATAGGAAAACTAAGAGTGGGGGTGAATCAATTGTCACACAAGTTCAAACTTAAAGCTTTCTCACTTATCAATTCTTTGACTGCACTATTTTGTTATTAAATATGAGCATGAAACACAAAGAACAAAAAATAAATCAACACAACGAACACCAAATTTTTATGTGGAAAACCCAATAAGGGAAAAACCATGGTGAGGGTTAACTCACTATATAAAGATTATAAAACTAAATACAGAGGCTCACTACCCAAAAGAGGACTCACTGTCCAAATACAAAGGTTGACTGCCTACAAAGGACTCATTGTCTAATAGGAAGGCTCACTGCTTATAGATAAAAAGAGAATACAAGACCCACCACTACAATTAAAGCACATTCACAGGATTACAGGAACCTTCAACAAACTGAAAAACTGCTATCACTTTCATCACTTTGTATCACACTGTCATACAAATCTTCACAATTCAACTTGATTTTATACCATTCTCAACCTTAGAAGCATACAAAATAACCCATTTCATAAATTCAAATTAGTTCGGCAACTCAAAATTCCCACCAAACCTAATGAAGTGTAAACACTAGGTTGGCCAAACCTAATGAAAATACAAAAGAACAATGATGCACATGCTTCCTAGCACGAAGATGACATGAAGACACCTCAACACACTTCATTATTCATGAGACTTCATCTCAAAATTCTCCACATATGTCCACAACAAAAAATATACTTCATACATTGAATACCTTTCATCAAATCACCTAAACTATGCAAACCTGTACTGGAATATTGAAACATGACAGTTTCCAGATTACCAAAATTCAGCCTTCTTTGCCATAGCATAGAAAAAAACCTTCATAAAACATAACCTAGATCTGCAAGATCTGAAATGAAATTTTGGAGGACTATGGAGAAAAAATATTTCTCCCAGTCCACAAAACATAGTTAATTTTTCCAGTAGAACACACATACCTGTGGACACAACTTTCATGTGCCATCTTACCAAAAACTAAAACTCAAAGTATATCATCATCAAATCACCATAATGAAAAATTCATAACTGCACAGGCATAGGATTAACACAGGAGAAATGTGGAGCACATACCAGAGCACAATTTGAACATATTCATCCCTTTGATTCTCTTATTTATTAATTTTCTCAAAAGCACTTGGAAACTCATCAACACAACACATCTGCAGCCATATAAGATAGCTCCATGTACTCACAACATCTCAACAACATCTCAACTATGTATGTACAATCTGCAATATACTAAACAGTGTTGAAATCAATGACAACACCACTAGACTAGCTCATACTTGCAACACTATGGATCTTGTATATGAAAAAGTAATTAAGCGGGAGAAAAAGATTAGGGCTATCTCTAATCGATAGGAAAGTAAAGACCATAAGAAGATTGTAGAAATTCTTGATAAGCCAACTCCAAAGAAGGTGGAGGTTGCACAAAATGTACCTAAACAAGGAGAAAAAGGTAATCACAATAGTGGAAAAGAGTCGAGAAGGGAGCAAAGAAGGAATGGTTCCAACCAAGGAAATACCAACAATGCTGGTGGAAACGTTAGTGGATCTGGAGGACCTATAAAGAAGAAGGTACCATTTATAGGATGCTATACTTGTGGAGGAGAAATTTTTTCTATAGATTATCCCAGTAAGCCTTCTAGTAGTTAACTCAACGGGAAATGTTACAATAGAGGATACATGCAACAGTGCATGACCACTAAGCAGAGTATCAAGAAACTACCATTGAAACTCCAAGTATTTTATTTGGTTTACCCTTTTCAGTTCTCATTGATACTAGTGCAATTAAAAATTTAATTTCACCTAGAGTAGCTAAGCAATTATCTAGAAAGGCTAGAAACATGACAATGTCTTGGGATGCAGAGTATGCAAACCAAACAAGAGCAAAGGTGGAGCACTATTTGGTTGAGGCTAGGATAGAACTACCTTGTTTCTCTACTAAAGTAAACCTTTTATTTAACACCAGTAGGATCCTATGATGTTATCTTAGGTATGAATTGGTTGTGGAGACATAGGAATAAGGTAGATTTCCATGCAAAAACTATAGAATGCCTAGATAATTTTGGAAACCGTGTAAAGTTCCAAGGGATACCTAGAGAGGTGAAGATTCATCAAATCTTGACAATGCAACTAGTGAGGGCTAAGAAAAAAGGGTGCAAACTCTTTACTATTAAGTTAGAAGAACTTGGAGAAGATCTTGATAACTTGGATTTGAAAGCTTTCAAGAGATGGAAGATGGTGAAATAGATGACACTTGAATGTTGGACATGGAAAGATATCCTATATTGAGAAATTTTTTGGATGTGCTTCCAAAGGAGTTACCTAGGTTACCACCAAAGAGGATATTTGATTTCTCTATAGATATAATTTTAGGGTTTGAACCTATTTCCAAGGTGCCCTATAGAATGAAAAAAATTGAGCTAATGGAGCTTAAAGCACAGTTGGATGAATTGTTGTCAAAAGGGTTGATAAGACCAAGTGTTTTTCCTTGAGAAGCACCGATTATTTTTGTGAAAAAGAAGGATGGTACTTTGCATTTGTCCATCGATTATCATATGCTTAATAAATCCATGGTGAAGAATAAACACTTGTTTCCATGCATTGATGATCTTTTTGATCAAATGAGAGGAGTTCCCATATTATCAAAGATAGATATGAGATATAGATATCACCAGTTGAGAATTAGAGATGAAGATATCTTTAAGACTGTGTTCAGAAGTAGATATAGACACTATGAGTTCACAGTTTTACCTTTTGGGTTAACAAATGCACCCACTACATAAATATGAATTTGATGAATAGTGTATTTAGAGATTTCCTGGATAAATTTGTCTTGGTTTTTCTAGATGATATCCTGATTTATTCCAAGGATGAGGAAGATCAATGTAGACATTTAGAGATAGTTCTACAATGTCTAAGAGAACACAAGTTGTATAGTAAACTCTCTAATTGTACTTTATTCCAAAGGAGTGAATTATCTAGGGCATGTAATCTCAACATATAGAATCTTTGTAGATCCTTCTTAGATCAAGGCAGTACTTGAGTGGTTTGTACCCAAGAATGGGTCTGAGGTAAGAAGTTTTATGGGTCTAGTAGGGTACTATAGAAAGCTTGTTGTGAACTTCTCCAAAATTTATTTTCCAATCACCTCTTTATAGAGAAAAGGGAAGAAATATGAGTGGATTGAGAAGTTTCAAGAAGCCTTTGATTTACTTAAAGAGAAGTTGACCAAGTGTTGCAACAATTTTGAAAGTACCAGATCCTAAGGGTAACCTTACAGTTATTACAAATGTTTGTGGGGAAGGTTTAGGAGGTGTGTTAATGCAAGATGGGCAAGTGATTGCTTATGAATATAGAAAGTTGAAACCTTATGAGAAAATCTATACATCACAAGATTTAGAGTTAGTAGATGTGGTTCACACATTACAAATGTGGAGGCACTACTTGTTAGGGAAACCCTTTGAATTGAAAATTGGTCATAATGGGTTAAAATAACTTTTCTCTCAACCTAATATGAATTTTAGGCAAAGAAGATGGTTGGAGTTAATAGATAAATATGACTTCAATATCAGGGTATGTGCAGGATCATCATGGAAAAAAAAGGCCCTTAAGTGGCAAAAAATTCAGAAAAATCAGAGTTAGGCGACTTGATGTAAAATTTTGAATAAGTTATCTATATTATTTCAAAAATATGTAACAATAAAATTTGTAGAAAATTGAATGTAGTTTCTAAACTACTAGGTTTGTTTAAAAAAGAAAATATCTATTTGGTGAAAATTTGAAATTTCAATGCAATAGTACTTAAATTTCAGGGAAAAAAATAAGAAGTAGGTGTTTGTCTAATCACCCTAACCACAATAAAATGATAATAATTTTTTATCGAATTTTAGATATAAGTAGAGGACTCTTGTCCTGATGTGATGCATATTTTTTTTGTAATTTTCCAAGTAAATAATTAATTATGAATTTTTTATTACAACTTTTAAAAAATTTAAAAATTCGTATGTCTAACCACCTTAACTTGGTCAAAAATTTATGAAATTCAATTTTTCTTTTTTTAATCCTATAGTATGTGAAGCATAGAATGTGATGCATGTTTTTGATTCAAAAATGTGATACTATTTGAAAGCTATAGATGTTTTTCAATCAACCTATCAATCAAAAATTTAGTCGTAATTCAAATAGAAAATTAAAAATTACTTATTAAATTCAAAGTAAGGCATAATTTATATTGGTGGAAAGCTGAGAATATCCTTTACAAACCCTTTTTGTTTCATCAATTTTGGGTTAAAAAAAAAGTCGTCAGCCACATACCCATCATATTGCCACTTTTTGGCCCATCATGATCTTGCACATACCCATCAATTATATATAAAAGGGAAAGAGAATAGGGTTGCTGATGCTTTGAGTTGAAGATGGTCATATTGCTTCAATAGTAACCATTCAAACTAACTTTAAGGGACCAGTGTTGCAAAAGTGCAAAAAGGATGAGTACTACTTACAAGTCAAGCAAGCATTCGCTAATAATCCACAAGATTTTAAGCATAAGGGTTTTCATTTTGAGCCTAACAAATTACTTAGATATAAAGGTAGGATGTCCATACCTAACGTAGTGGAGTTAAGGAATCTAGTATGGAAAGAAGTACATGAAGCACCGTACTCTAGACACCCTGGAGTGACCAAAATGATGGCAGATATGAAACCATTATATTTTTGGAAAGGGATGAAAGGAGATGTTGATAATTTTGTGGCTAGGTGTCTGGAATTTCAAAGGGTGAAAGCAAAGCATCATCATCTAGTAGGATTGTTATATCCACAAGACATATACTGGAGAGGAAGTGGCAAGTCATAAGTATGGACTTTGTGCAAGGATTTCCTATGTCAAGAAATAAGCACAATGCCATTCTTGTGGTAGTAGATAAGCTTACCAAAGTCACATATTTTATACACGAGAATCTAACTGATGGATCACTTGTCATAGCAAGAAATTTTGTGCAAGAAGTGTTTAGGTTGCATGGAATTTTGGAGAAGATTGTCTTAGATAGGGATGCATGAGTCACTTCTAGGTTTTGGAAAACCTTGTTTTCTACACTAGGGACTTAGTTGAATACTAGCTCAGCATATCATCCGAAAACGGATGGAAAAATAAAAAGAGTGAATTTGGTTTTGGAAGACCTACTGAGAATGTATTGCATGGATCAATAGTACAAGCGGGAAGATTTGCTACCCTTAGTCAAATTTTCTTACAACAATTCTTATCATTTTTCTCAATAAAGATGGCTCCTTTTGATGCATTGTATGGTTGAAAGTGCCAAACTCCTATAAGTTGGGATAGACTTAAGGATAGAGTGAATCTTGGGCCATAGATGTTGGTTGAAATGGATGAACAAGTTAAGATTGTGAAGCAAAGATTGGCTGAAGCTGATGATCATTAGAAAAGCTATGCTAATGCTAAAAGAGTGCCCCAAATTTTTTTCATAGGTGACAAAGTGTTGTTGAGAGTGAAACCACACAAAAGCTCCATTAAATTTGGAAAGTATTCCAAGTTAGCCTTGCGTTATGTTGGACCTTTTTAGATTCTAGAGGAAGTGAATTCAATAGCCTATTGAATAACATTGCCACCAACTCTTGCCAAAATGCATAATTTCTTCCATGTGTCTTACCTTAAGAGGTATGTATCCGACAAAAATCATGTGATTGATTGGACTGCTTTACAGGTACAAGACCCCAAAGTGGTAACACTCGAGCCTATCAAGGTGCTCAGAATGCATAAGATTCACTTTCGTAATAGGGAGGTTCTATAGTGAAAAGTCCAGTGGGATTAGTATGCAAAAGACTCAGCCACTTCGGAGGATTATACTGAAATTCAACAAAATCTTCCTCACATTTTAGATGCTTATGAAAATGTTTAAACAATATGTTGATTGTTGTTTTGTTTTATATTGAAATTCAGCAAAATCTTCCTCACATTTTAGATGCTTATGAAAATGTTTGAACAATATGTTGATTGTTGTTTTATTTTATGTTGCTACATAAAAGATCATCAGGAACGATGATTCACAAGGGGGGAGTATGGTACACCCCAATTGTGCTATTACTATTTACTATTATTGTATAGGGTAAAATGTGAATGTAATGTGAATTCAATGGATGAATAAATTGCGTGTGCACTTTGATTATCACTACTTAATGAATGAATGTCATCTCATTTAATATTATATGAAGGAATGCATTTATGTGATTGGATGGATATTGTGTTGATATTATAACTTTGGAGATGTAATATGAATACTACATATTTTGTGAACAACTGACTTTTGTGTACATGTGTTAGTGATTGCAGGTATATGTTCAATTCTTCCAAGCGGAGGGGAAGTATCACTCAGGAGAAGGTCTTGGTTGGGTAACTAGTATCATAACCTATTTGAGCTTACACACACTATAGTAGAATAATTGAGTCAGGTTACTAAGTGGGAAGTTGGTAAGTCATCCCTAGTCATTATGTCTGCATTAGTATGTCCTGTTTACTTTTGAGAGCATTAATGGGTGATGTTTATTTGTGGGTATGTGTATGCATACACACATGCATGACGAGGATAGACTATACACACAAAGGAACACACACATAAGGGTACATAGGTAGACGTACCTATGCACACTCATGCAAGAGTTGTTTATGCACATGGAACTATCTAATGGAACCAACGACATGCATATGTATATGTATAGACATATTGCTTGTAGTCTTTCATCAATACCGTAGTAATTGTGTATGATTTGGTATGAGAACCAAATGTGTGTGTGTGTATAAATGTATATAGATCTATAGGTCCATATGTATAAATGTATCCATATAGGTGTATGGTGGAAAATGGACATGCCCATACGAATGTATTGATACATGCCACTAATACATTTTGACTCAAAATCCGAGACAACAAAACTTCATCATAATTTTGACGAACTTTTGTCAGAATTATTTCATTGATTTTCTAACAAACTTTGAAACATCAAAATTATGACCTAGCATTGTCAGTTGGGTCGGAATTTCGACGTTTCAAAGTTAGTTGAAAAATTGACGAAATAATTCTAACAAACTTTTGTTAGATTTTGAGTCAAATTTTATCAGTGTGTATACATAAGCATACATGTACATAGAGGCATATATATATGAATATACAACTAATATATCAATATAACAATGTGATTGCTATTATGATGTATTCTTTTGTATATCAATTATATATACATGCTTTATTGACATATGATAAATATGGATATATATTAACATACACATATATACGCGTATATATATATGTATGTATGTATGCATGTATGTATGTATGTATGTATGTATGTATGTATGTGTAAGTTATTAATATATATTTAATTATTATTTGCTTTGAGTTCGACTGTCTAAAGCAATGATTTTTAGCCAATTGTAATGGTTAATACATTTGGCTTTGAAGTCAATTATCTTAATCAACTTGGAGGCCGATTCATTAAACAAGTTAAGAATGAACTTTGTGATAATTATGACTATATTTCTTGAGCCACTCAATACTCATGTTGTTGACAATAGAAGTGTTTGTGATATGCAAACTTAACTCAACCATTAAGTCGATATTTAAGAAGAGAATAAGTCAAAGTCTTTTTAATAGGGAAACCATGGACTTGGTAAACTATATTGCCATGATATTTAGCATGTTACATGAATGATTATAGAAATAGGAAGAAGACTTATGAATCCTCCATTGAAAATTCCTTTCATGATAGTGATGAATTTTCGTTTATTTCTGCAAATACTATTTTTTATGAATCATGGTTGATTAATGCAAAAAAAATAAAATCACATCAATCCTGATAGGAAGTGGTTTTCTTCCTGCAATGCTCATGATAGAGGAAAATTATATCTAGGTGATAATAGTATGTGTCAAATTGTTGGTTATGGGAAGGTATTGTTGTGTTTTAGTGATGGGAGGGAAAAAAAACTCTTACTAGTATTTTGCATATTCTAGAAAGTTTGTGAGAAATTTAATTTTTGTATCCAAGTTGAATGATTTTGGATTGCATATGACATTTGACAAGTTTGGTTGTAGATTGGTTCGAGGAAATTTAGTAGTTGCTCAAAGATCTCATGTTGGGACATTGCTTAGGTTCATGTCTCCACATTTTGTAACTTTGTCAATGTAATTGGCAATTCTAAAAGTGTGTGTAGCTATTTGAATAAAATGCACCAAGTCAACTCACAATGGCTAATGGAAAGGGACAAGAAAGTTATAATTTAAATTTTAAGGTTTTTAATTTGGGGCCATATCCAAACCACCTAGGATTGATCTTGAGGTACTCAAGATTGACCCATGACATGAAAATGCTAATTTTGAGATAGGGAATGAATATATGATTATGAATGTGGATATATCTACGATAAATGATTAAAAATGATGAATATATGAAAATATAGATAAAAAATGATGAAATAAGACTAAAACATATGAAAATAAATATAAATAAATATAGGTAAAACTAAACATAAAACATAAAACATAAAACATGTCACTTATCAATATATTAAATCATTCTATAAAAAATAATCAGAAAATAAATAAAAAATAACATAAATATATCAATTTATTTAAAATAAAAATAAAATAAATATTTTGAATGGGAAAACCCTTGCCTTGTTTCCATTTCAATCACGGCAACAGGGTACTGCCGTCAACGTAATTAAGTATTCTCTTTTCCGTCTACAAACAGACAATTTCCCGTCGGTTATTAGAGATTTAAAAACCAAAAAGATACTAACGCCACGGCAGTTTACAGATATTTGAATTTGGGCGGACAAGAAACGAGAAACAAGAAGCATAAGTAGCCTTCCACCTCAAGTTAGCCTCCATTCTTTCCTGCTTTCTGTAGCCTCTGTTTCCTCAAGGTAATGAGTTCGATTCCCCCACCGTTCTGTGCTATTTTTGTTCTTTATTGATTAATATTTGTCTGATGGGTTGCTCTGTTTTGGATCAGCAGGTACGTGAAGAATGAAGCTGGGAATTCGTTCGTTGGGGTTCCTGTTCGTGTTAATGTTTGCACTGCTGGTATCGACAAACTCCAATGGCTTCGACACCACCGAGACTGGATTACAACACAATTTCTATCGAAGATCGTGCCCGCAGGCAGAAGTTATTATCAAGGCCACAATTGACGAGCTGTCCAGGAATTTCTCAGGCATCGCTCCTGCCCTTATACGATTGGCTTTCCATGACTGTTTTGTCGAGGTAATAATAAAAGAACTGAACCCATTTTCTTAGTTCAGCTCAGTTGAATTTTCAGATTTTCCTGTGAATTAATCTTGGGCATTGTAATACACAGGGATGTGATGCATCTGTCCTGTTGGATTCGGTCGAGGGAGGTTTTTCATCTGAGAAAAAATCGATACCCAATCTCAATTCTCTGAAAGGATACGACGTAATTGATGAGATAAAGCAAAGATTGGAAGCAGTATGCCCTGAAACGGTTTCTTGCGCGGACATCATTGTGCTATGCATTGAATCTTGTTCTTTGTGTTTTTCCGAGCACCCTTGCTTTCTTTCCACAGTATTATGCATTATCTTGTTCTTTCTGTTGTGCCCTTCTCCATCTTTATTTTGGATTTCGAGAATCTTTTAGTTCATCTTTTCAGTTCTTTCTCCATATGGCCTTCGCTCTCAGGGAAATGCACAACGATCCCATCGGTGAAACTAAGGGAAACTTCTCGTATTGATTGCGTTTGTTTGTTTTTTCAGTTTGTCAATTTTATTTGCAATGAAGGTGAAATCTGATTTGTATTGCAGACGAAAGGGCCTTTCATTCCTGTGGAAACAGGGCGCAGGGACAGCACGAATTCGTATGCCAGCCTGGCAGAGAGCAATCTGCCTTCGCCGAATGATGATATCCACACCATGATCCGCACATTCCAGGAGAAAGGGTTTTCGGCAAAGGAAATGGTGAGTTTGCTGGGGGCCCACAGCGTTGGAAAAGCCCACTGCCGCTTTTTCCAGGAAAGACTGTCAAACTTTAACGGCACTGGGAAAGCCGATCCCACCCTTAACGGCCAATTCCGCAGCCATCTGAGCTCCCTCTGCAGTGGACGGGCAGATCCGGCGGTGGCCCTGGACAATGGCAGCACATCGTTATTCGATTCCAACTATTACAGAAAAGCGGGGGGAGATAAGAATAGTCGACTTGTTCGCTTCAAATCAGGAGCTCTTTTACCTTGATTTCTCTCTCGCGATGGTGAAACTTTTCAACTTGAACGTGCTCACAGGAAAGCGGGGGGAGATAAGAAAAGAATGTTCTAAGCTTGTGAGTAGCAGCAGGAGCTCATATGACGGGGCTCCCTACAAAGATCCACAACAGCCCTTTCTTTTCTAATGCATTTTCTTTTTCTGCAGTCGATTTCTTAATGTATAAATCTATTTTTGACCATGCACACGAATTTACTTATAATGTAAGCATGGCTTTTGAGTCACTTGAGTGTTGTTACACAGGAACCATACACTCTTTTCTATGAAATTCAGACAGACCTGATTTTATCGGTTTTTTCATGAGTTTTAATGTGATACTTGAAAAATATATTATGCGAATAGAAATTATTGCATTTGTTTTACTTTTCTAATATTTTGATAAGTTATTTTCTAAGAATGTTGTTTGTTTATTTATTTATAATTTTTTTAGAAAGGATATTAAAATTTAATTATAAAAATATTTATAATGATTAATAATAAGATATATTTAATCATATGAATTTTAATATATTAGGTAAATAATATTTTGTAGATTAGATACATTTTTTTTAATGATCAAACTTATATATATAAGAGTATGTATATTTGGAAGTATTTATTTGTTTGTTTTAGAACTTGAATACTATTTTTGTACTAGTTTTTTGTAATTTTATTTTTAACAATTATAGATTAGATATTACCTTTTCCTTATGATCAAACTTGTATATATGGGAGTATATGTATATTTGGAACTATTTGTGTGCTTCTATTAAAACTTGAATACTTGTAATTTTATTTTAATTTTATATTGAAGTTTCAATTGGTGAGATCATCACCATGCAAGATATTTATGAGAAGAATGTCTAATATTTTATGTTTAGATTTAATAATGGTTATTATGTATTAATAAACAATATATTAATTAAGTGTTTTCATATTAGGGTATTATGTGTGTTTATATGTAGATGGTAGTGAAGGAAAATAATTGTGGTTAATTTAATAAGATGCATAGATATATTCATTTACATTAGTAATTGATGGTTGTGAAAGTGGTAGTTAAATAACTAATATTATATTAGGAACTTAAATGTAACAAACACGGGTATTTAATTCTAGATTGAAAGATAGATGACTTTGATATACTTTTAAATCTCGTTGTTATGGAATTAAAAATGGATCCTCTTTGTTTATGTTTTTCCTCATATTATGCATAAAGACTATTCTTTTCCAAGTCAACTCTATAGGTTTGAATCATTTACAATTGGGGATCTAATCCTACAACTTGTGAGCTTTCACTCTATGGTTCACCAAATTATCTAATGTTTACTTTGTTGAAATAATTAGTGGTATTTAAAAATACCTTTAGAGGGATTTTAGATCACTAAGGGACACATTCCCCTAGGTCAACCCATGGAATAGATTGCCTTTACAATCATGCTAACAATCAAGGATGACAATGTTGAAGCATGTAAATACTCTACCTAATTATGCATTGCAAAATTAGATTCCTTTTAGGTGCTCCAATTGAAGTGTTTCTAGCATGTTTCTTTTCAAAAAGTGAATGATATTCAATATTTTTCTTATGTGTCTAAATGAATGTAATTAAGCGCCTTTAAATACAAGGACATAACAATAAATCATGAAAACATGTGTTTAGTCGACTCATAAGAGGTATGAAATAGGTGGGCATTAGCCAATTTTGAATTTGAATTTTACAATATTAACTTAGGTCAAATCCACAACCAATGGATCTCTCCCACACCAAGAGGATTGGTTGAGGTCAAGGTGGTAGTAATGTCTATGCAAGGAATGAATGTTTGATCATAAAGGGTGCACCAAATGTGGATTGTATGGGAGAGTTTGTTGCTTTCATAAGATGTACTAACATATGTAAAAATGTGTATAAATAAGGATAGGCGAAGGCTAATCAAATGGACCCAATTTTACACAAGATTGTGTCATTTTTCATTGTGTAAATTTGTATTAGCATTCTTTTAAGATGATAAAAATAAATAAAATTAACAAGTATATGTATGTGTATATATATGTGTGTGTGTACATGCACATATGTATATATACATATACAAATTTTAATACATACATAGATACACACATGCACATGCATACATACATACATACATACATACATACATACATACATACATAAATGCTTTGTGATTTTGGAAAAATAAGAAAATAATGGCTCAATGTTGAAATTGACATGATACAAATTGTGGGAGTTTCAAAAATCTGAATAATGGTGTGTAAAGGCTGAGTATTGGTCAACCTAGAGGAAGATGCCAGTTTAGGATTTTGCAAGAGCGCAGTTTGATCAAAAGATGGATTGACAAGAGATTTGTATGAGGTAAAATAAAAGAGTGGATTCAAAATTCTTGGGGATTTAGGCTTTTAGTGAAATTTATGTCAATTTAATCCTTCAAGTTGGAGAACAACAAAGATAAAAACTTTATTTAATAGAATGGATCATGAGATTAGATAATTCTACTTGTTACATTCAATAATAAAGTCTCATTTTTTATCCTCTTTCCTGCTCTTCTAGAGATGCCCTATGTTGGATTCAACTTTATAATATGATGAAATTCAACAAAATTTTGGATTATATTGATTCAATTGATCAAGATTTGATGTATTGAAACTCTTGTACCTATGACCAAATTAAGGTGGCCTTGACACATCATGATGCACTAACTCATTTGACTACAAAATCTGATGAAATATGTATAATTTGATGTATCGTTGGGTGCTTGTAAAATTTGATGTGTAATTTTCAATTTTTTGAAAGTTTATCCCTGAGATTCATCAAAATTTTGACAAACCTGGGTTTCGTCGAAATGTCGACTATCAATTTTGTCAAAATTTCAACAAACATGAAAAATATAAAAAAATCAAATTGTGGCCAACATAAAAAAAGTGAGTTCACTGATTTATTGTGACAGTGTTTTTCTCTACTTGAGACTGTTTGTGGAGAACTAAGGATGATTTTCTTGGGAAAAATTAGAAAAAATTCAAGAAGATATCTCCAGGTTGAGGGTAGTCATTATCTTTTTGCAGAATTCAGCTGTGAAGTCAGATTTGTAATTCCAGGTTTGAAAATCATATTTTAAAGCAACATCTCATCAAATTTCATTTTTAGAGGTTTAGGGTTTTGAGAATTTCATGTCCAGATTTTGTTGTGTGGAATCACCATAAGATCACAACTAAGGAACAAATTCTTGTGACTGTAATTATGTGATCCATAACTCTATTGGTCATGTGGCACAGTTGTGCTATAACAAATATAGGATGCATTCATGTGTGACCCAAGTTTAATGTGGCTATGTTGTGATAGAAATGGAGGCACTCATATAATGTAGTTAATTCAGGTTGTATAATGTAGGTTTCAATCATCATTGGGTGCATTTAGGTTGTCTCAAGTTTAACAGATTAGGATGTATTTATAGCATGATCGAAAAGTGATTACCCCTTGTTGTAATAAAGAGCCTATAACTCTGGTTGATATGCAAAGTGGTTGTGCTATATCAATTATGTAGTGCATTCAAGAACAACCCATGTTTAATGGGCTATTCTAGAGAGTGATCAAGATTTTCTAAACCTTATGAATGTTACTTAAAAGTGTATAGCTTAAACTACAAACCAAGTTTGTTACATACTTGAATGCAATCTTGGGTTACCACAAACTATAATAATGTGATCTGCTAATAACCATTATGGAAAGTATTAAAGAAAGACCCATGCTATATAGGATACATTTCCCTGATCAGGTTTACATACCTTAATGATCAAATACAAGCTTCCCACACACTCTAGGATACAATCCAAGATCATACCACAACTTTGTCAAGACAACTAATTTTTTAACCCAAGATTTAAGGTTATTTTTTAATACCAACAAAAGCATTGGTAAGAGCATGATTAGGGTACAAACCCTAGGCCTCTATAGAAACATAAACAATAACTGTAGCGAATTAGTGAGGTTGCAATACCAGAAAGATTGAGACATTGTAGCTAATAACAAAATCTTGCAATCTAAAGATTGTAGCCAATAACAAGCACACTATGTAGCTTAGTGACATTTGTAAATGAAGTTTATGGTAAGAAGAATGACAGTTACTTGAGATGTGACAGTAAAAAAGAGGTTGAGTAGTGACAAGATAATAAAGCTCAAACCTTGCGGGTGTGTGCAAGAAGTTGAGTCCACTTTTTGGCCAAAAAGTGGAAGTGTTTTCCCTGATTTTCAGTATTTGACACATTTGACCTTAAAATTTGAAGCACTTAGAGATGAAATCTTTAAAAAAGTCACTAATCATAAAATGTAGTACTCGAAGTCTAGTTTCCAACTATGTAATTTATTTCAATACCCAGATTGTACAAATTGAGTTTTAATAGGCATTTCAAAACCACTGTTTAAAAGTCATTTTTTGTACCATACCATGACGGTAATGACATCCATATTTTGACTTAAATTATCGTATTTTTCTAAATCCTTTGGGAAAATTTTTATGACTCAATGAAACCGTTTTGATTTTTTTGTAATTTTATTGATTTTTTTTTTGGTTAATTTTTTATTAGGCAGATTTGTTGTTTTGAAAAATCGTCATGTACGACATGCATAAGATGACCTAAACTTATCATTCTTTTGATTTTTTTTTTTCAAATTGAAAAGAATTGTCTGAATTTTGCTCTCGTGCAATCTGTTTGTCAAAATGTTATGTTGATCAAAAGTTATTCAACTAGTAAAAAACTCTGATATTTAAAGTTTATGGACCAATTTTATTAGAAATTAATTGAAAAATACAAAAAATAATTCAATTGCAAAACAAATTATATATTTAGAATCTGCATTGTTTGATCTAAAATGGGTTTTCATTTTGTCAAAAAAAATTTGAAAAAAGGTTGTCAACCATATGTCCAAAGTCGATATTTTGCTTTGACATTGTTAGGGCCTTCAATTTGCAGGTCAAACCAGGTTGAAGGCTTAGGTTCAGACTTCCAAAGCTTTTCCCGAACCGAAAACCTTGGCAAAAACCCGCCCACGATGCAAAACCAAATTCAAATTTCAAAAAACGGGATCCCGATTATAACACGGGATCCCGTTTACTAATAAACGGGATCCCGTGTTATAATCAGGATCCCGTTTTGATTTCGACTGTTGTAAAGGTAACGGGATCCCGTTTATAAGACGGGATCCTGTTACCTTTACAACGGCTCACAGACTTATTTTAGTAAAC
>VDFB02045745.1:0-18743 GCA_007258455.2 Sequoia sempervirens
GAGGTGGCCAATCAACTACTGCTTTGATTTTTTCTGGATCTACTTTCACTCCCTCAGCACTGATTATGTGGCCAAGGTACAGTAACTCCACCATTCCAAATTCACATTTGGAAGCTTTGGCAAATAAGCTCTCAGATTTCATGATACTAAGCACTTCCTCCAAGTGCTTGAGGTGATCCTCCCAAGTCTTGCTGTAGATCAGAATGTCATCAAAAAATATCAGCACAAACCTTCGTAACTGATTCTAGAAGACACGGTTCATGCAAGACTGAAAGGTAGCCGGAGCGTTAGTCAACCCAAATGGCATGACTAAGAATTCAAAATGGCCATAGTGGCATCTGAAAGCTGTCTTTTCCACATCTGATCCCCTCATTCATATCTGATGGTAACCCGACCTCAGATCAATCTTCAAAAAGAACTTAGCCCCATGTAGCTCATCAATGAGCTCATCTATCCTGGGAATGGGGTATCTATTTTTGATGGTGCTTTGGTTCAAAGCACGATAGTCCACGCACATGCACATGGTGCCATCCTTCTTTTTCACAAGAACCACTGTAGATGCAAAAGGGCTCTTGCTTGGGCGTATGAAACCCATCTCCAAAAGTTCCCGAATATTCTTCTCGATCTCATCCTTTTGTCTCTTCAGATATCGATATGGAGTTGTGATCACCGGTTTAGCCCCTTCCTTGAGCTCTATGATGTGTTCTGAACCTCGATCAGGAGGAGGTCCAGGAGGTAAATCAGCAAACACTTTACTCTTCTTGGTGAGTAAAGACTGAATATCTGGAGGATGCTCTATTTTCATTTCAGCTGGACTAGCTGGAAGAATCATGCACTCCGTAGCCCACTCCACTTGATCATGACGTATCAACTTCGCCATCCTCTTGAATGACACAATCTGAGGGCCACCATTTGACATTCCTCTCAACACCACCTTCTTTCCATCGGATTGAAACTTCAACTCCATAGTTTGCAGATTTAAAGAGATCTCTCCAAGAGATCGCAGCCATTGGATGCCAAGGACAGCATCTGTATCTCCAATATTGACCACATAGAAGTCATCCTTGACTTCGTAATTGCCCAATTGCATTGACATGTTCGGAATCCTCTTGGTGCATGAGATGTGAAACCCATCCGCAACCATAACTCTGAACCCTTCAAAGTCTTCAGTTTGCAATCCTTTCTTTGCCACCACAACTTCGTCTATGAAGTTATGTGTTGCACCAGTGTCAATTAAAGCAACAATACGTTGCCCTTTGATCATCCCACAAACTTTAAAGGACTCATTCTTTTGGAAGCTCGAAAGTTGAGCCAATGTACCACCACTTTCTTTTTCACCTTCAGACTCTTCTGGAGTATTTTCTTCATCGCTGTCCTCAAAATCAGCTTGCTGATCAGAAAAATCAGAATTGCTTTCATCAGCTATATAGAACTCAATTTGATGAATTTTAGCACCCTTTGGGCACACATGATCTTGGGACCATTTTTCCCAACAACGGAAACATAACCACTTCCTTCGGAGTTCATTGATAGTCTCTGGATCCAATCTTGAGCCATGAGGTTTCTGTGGTTTAAACTCCTTATGGTGAGGCTTTGGATGAAACTTTTTCCCTCTATCCCCTTTGTGAAAGGCTGGTTTGGAATGGAACTTTGCTTTGGGAGCAGCCCACTCCATGTTTCTAGCTTTTTTCATTGCTTCTTGTAAGGACGGTGGATCAAAAGCTTTGATCCAACCCTTGAGTGGCTCCATCAATCCTTCAGTGAATAGGATCACTAATCTTCTCTCTGTGATTCCAGTGACCATAACTGAAAGTCATTGAAACTCAGCTATGTAGGCATCAACAGTGCCATACTGTCTCAACTGTGCCAACTCCCTAAAATGCACTTCTGGGTCCTTCTTCTCGAACCTCTCATGAGTCTATTGGTGAACTCATCGTAGCTAGTGATAGACCCATGACCTAAGGTGACTAGGCCATGGTACCACCACTCATGCGCCACCCCATCCAGGTGTAGCGTAGCGAATCTAATCGCTTCTTCTTCAGCCATTGGCCTAAGAGCCAAGTAGTTGTCTAGTTTTTGTAACCAAGCTCGAGCAGAATTATTATCGCTTCCATCAAAATGGGCAAGCGTAACCTTGTTGAGAGCTTGATTCCAGTCTCCTTGTGCTGGGGTTCTTCTTTGATCATAATTTCTCCCTTGGCCTCTATCCTTCCTTCTATACTCCATGTAATCATTGAAGGACATGTCAAGTTTGACCTCATCAGGAAGGGTGTCATACTCCGTACGGCCTATCCTCACCCTCTCCAAAGACGAAACATTTTCTTCGGGGTCAGGCGGTGGGTTAGCTGGTGCCAAAAACGTGGGTTTGAATGGTCTAGCAGAAATGTAAGTGTTGCTCCCTGAAGGCTGGGCAACACGACCATTGTGTTGGTTGGAAGCACTGTGCTCCCCGGCATGCCCTGTATTGTTTTGTGGAGTATTGGGACCCAATCTCCCCAACATGAGAGAAAACATATCCAACAAAGCATCCATCTTCTTACCAGTCCTGACCTAGATTTGGCCTAATCTGTTCATACCTTTCCCATTTTCACCTCTCTCAGTTTAACTTCTTTCATTATCCCCATTTCGCTTCTTTTGTGAAGGTCTAATTAGCCTCAAAAAATCTCCAAGCCGTAGGACCTTTCTCAGCTTGATGCAACCGGGTGGTTCGAATCAGGCTCTCTCTCTTTGTATACTCTTGCCAAATACCTCTCGTTTCTCCTCGGGCTTCGCACTATAGAAGGCTGATTTCACAGATGGTAGTGATGCTGGCCTCGATACCAATCGAACATTCCGAGCCAAATTTTTTTGTTTTTCAAATTAACAGATTTCCACATAACGCACCAAGTAAGGTTAGATGTATAAACCAAAACGTGCAAGAAAGCAACTCTAACCAGAATGGCGCCGATGATGGCGAGCATTGGTCAGAGGGTCTGCTACTCTAAAAACAGAAAGGAACTCGACGTCAAGTATGTGCTACCCAATCCAATGCGGAGGGAGGGGCTTACCATATGATCTGAAAGGATTACGTAAAGCAAAGCTTGAAATGAAATGCTGAATATTGAAACCACTCAACACCCGTATCGTGCTTGCCTCACCCGTAATGGGAAGTAGCTACCATAGGCTGAAAGTTATACTAATTCAAACTAATCGAAGCAAGAACGAGTATTACAAATAATGACAAAGCAATATTAAGAACACTGGTCAGTACTACTGCCAGTTTACAAATATAATTATTGCCTGCAATGTCAAGATATCAGATGCTTTTCAAAGGGAACATTCAACAATGAATCTGCTACAATCTTAAGTAATTCACAGTGCCAAAATCAAATCAGATGATGCAGATTTCTGTAGACAGTTTGACAGATCTGCACTTTTCACTTTCTAACCAGCAGCATACAGATTCACTAATTGATTCATAAAACACTCAATCCTTACCCAATTAACCTACTCTTGGATGCAAAACAAAGCTAATGATGAGGCGCCTATAATGGATACAAGAAGCAGACCTAAAATGCCAATATTAAATATTGCACGAATTCCAATGCTAGGCTGAATGGTACGGCCCAGCAAGAAGTTCGACTTCTTCTCATAAATTCAATACTCCTCTAAAAATTCTAAGATCTGGAGAATATTGGCGCCTATTACAAACTCAACTAATGATGCAATACCCAGAACTATATTTTTTGTCCTTTTTGAGATATGAGCAAAACATTAAATCTGCTGTCACTAAAATGCAACTTTAAAATACCTCTAAAATGCAGAATCAGAAACTAAAGGATTACAATGACGATTACAATGCACAATATTCAACAACTCACAAGCTAGACTAAGAATCACCACTTGATGTTGTCTTGCAAACACGAAGCGATACCCGAGCTAGGAGGCCTTCATTCCTCGAAGCGATTCCAGAGCCAATCCGGCAGCATAACAGTATAGTCGTCCAAAGATGCCACAATGAAGCTCAACTCCTTCCTTTTATAATTTTCCAATTGACCTCTCAAACCCTAAAATCCGCTTTTAGGTCAAAAACCACTCTCCTCAAGGATGTGCGTACCTTCTCTTCAAGTCTTAAGAAATGATATTTTAAATGAATATCAACATTGATAATTACGCCCCTCATAACATTGCTTTGACTTTGGGAAATATTAAAATAATCTTTTAATGAGGGCGCCACCCTCAAAGCCCCCTTTTTAAAACATCTTTAAGTCATTAATCTAGGCCCAAGGTCAACATTAAAATATAATATTTAAACGTGCCTTTTTTAATTAAATGACTTAGCTTTATTCTCCTGAGTGCCTGCCAAGATCGGTGCCAAACATCCGGACCAAACTCAAGGTGAAGTCAACCGAGCTGAACTCATCTCGAAAGTCAGCTAAAAATAGAATTTACTAAAAATAGTAAATTTCAAAAGTAAGCTCAATGTCGAGATGAATATACCATTGCTAAGCCCTCCTCAAAAACCCATGTATGAACTGGCCATTGAATCCACCATCTCGAAAGCAATGACCTCTCAAAAATAGGAAACCCTAATTTTATCTTCCGACTAGCCTTCGGGTTTCCAGAAAAAGGCCAACGGTCACATGAATGATCAGGTTTGAGAAGGGGACATTACAGTCCGCCCTCCCCAAGATTGTTTGTCCTCAAGCAATCGCAAACTAGGATGCTGCAATATCTCATCACTTTCCCAAGTTGCATCCTCCATAGGCAGGTTCTTCCACTTTACCAAACATTCTCTGATAGTTCTATTCCTCAAGGAACGTTCTCTGACATCAAGTATCTCCTCGGGAACTAGAACCAACTGTCCTTCTTCATCCAACAGTGGCAACTGTGAAGAAGCAATCACATTATGTCCAAGTGCCTTCTTGAGGCGAGACACGTGGAAGATGTTATGCACTTTGCTATCTGAAGGTAGCTCTAATTCATAAGCTACTGCCCCAACTTTTCTGATGACCCTAAATGGCCCATAGAAGCGAGGTTTGAGCTTCTCAGCTCCACTCTTCTTGAGAGTAGACTGTCTATAAGGTTGTAAACGGAGATAGACCATATCCCCAACTTCAAAAGAATGCTCTACACGCCTCTGATCAGCATACAACTTCTGCTGATTTTGTGCAATCTGCAAATTATCCTTCAAGGATCTCATGATGTCTTGACTATGCTGCAACAAATCCTTGGCTAAAGGTGCTTTGCTGTCACCAAACACCAAATCTGCAAAACTGTGTGCTTCATATCCATAAAGTGCCAAGAAAGGCGACATCTTGATGGACATATGAAAGGTAGAGTTGTAGCAGTACTCGCCTATATGCAGCCACTTAACCCAAGCTCTCTGCTGTTCTGACACATAATTTCTCAAGTAGCCTTCCAACCACTTGTTCACCACTTCTGTCTGCCCATCAGTTTGGGGGTGATAACTCGTGCTTGGAGTGAGCACAGTACCACTCATTCTGAAAACTTCTTGCCAAAAGGTACTTAGGAACTTGTTGTCCCTATCACTTACAATATTCTTTGGCAACCCATGAAGCCTAAACACTTCTCGAAAAAACAAATCTGCAACTTGGGCTGCAGAAAAAGTGCTGGTAATGGCAAAGAAATGAGCAAACTTGGTTAATCTGTCAACTACCACGTAAATGCAATCCTTCCCTTGAGCCTTGGGCAACCTAGTGATGAAATCCATCGAAATGCTTTCCCATTTTTGATTGGGAATTGGAAGTGGTTGCAGCAAACCGGCTGGCAATGTATGCTCATTTTTATTTGCTTGACAAACAGGACATTCCTGAATGTAGCGTTTAACCTCTCTCTTCAAACCTTTCCAAGAAAACCTTTCTCGGATCTGCCTATAGGTCTTGAAAAAACCTTGGTGACCAGCAACTGGAATGTCATGAAAATTCAAAAGAATCTTCTTCTTGAGCTTAGAATCAGCCACCAGAAAGATTCTTCCCTTATACTGAATCAATCCCTCAACCACCTGGTACCTTTCATCATGGAAAGTACCTTCCAGAATGCTGGTTGCAAACTGATTTTTGGCATAATCAGCAAGCAACATGTCCCTCCAATCTGCAGTAAGCTCACACAATGAGCTAAGGTGAGGCCTTCTGGAGAGGGCATCGGCCACGACATTATTCTTCCCTTTGACATATTCAATGCCAAAGTCGTAAGCTTGAAGCTTACTTACCCATTTCTGTTGCCTTTCATTTAAGTCTTTCTGGTGCATGAAATGCTTGAGGCTATTGTGGTCTGTTTTAACCACGAACTTGTTCCCCACCAAGTACTGCCTGAACTTGGCTAATGCATGCATAATGGCAAGCATTTCTTTGTCATAAATTGAATAGGATCTTTCCACACCCCTTAATTTTCTGCTCTCAAACACGATAGGGTGTTTGTCTTGCATCAGGACAGCCCCCACTCCTTCACCTGATGCATCACATTGTAGCTCGAATGGCTTGGAGAAATCCGGAATAGCCAAGACTGGGCACGAGCTCATGATCTTCTTGAATTTATCAAAAACAATTTGAGCCTTTTCTGACCAAGCAAAGGCTCCCTTTTATTGAGATCGATGAAGTGACGTGCAATGAATACCTTGCGAATCTCCGTTAAAAACCACACGGACCGAGAAAACCTTTCAAGCGAGTCAAGCTCGAGGGAGGTGGCCAATCAACTACTGCTTTGATCTTTTCCGGATCCACCTTTACTCCCTCAGCACTGATTATGTGGCCAAGGTACAGTAACTCTTCCATCCCAAATTCACATTTGGAAGCTTTTGTGAACAAGCTCTCAGATTCCATGATACTAAGCACTTCCTCAAGTGCTTGAGATGATCCTCCCAAGATGCTAGCTGTAGATCGGAATATCATCAAAAATATCAGCACAAACCTTTGTAACTGATTCACGAAGGCCACCGGTTCATCTGGTGAAAGGTAGGCTGGGCGTTAGTCAACCCAAATGGCATGACTAAGAATTCAAAATGGCCATAGTCACATCTGAAAGCTGTCTTTTCCACATCTGATCCCCTCATTCGTATCTGATGGTAACCCGACCTCAGATCAATCTTCGAAAAGAACTTAGCCCCATGTAGCTCATCAATGAGCTCATCTATTCTTGGAATGGGGTATCTATTCTTGATGGTGCTTTGGTTCAGAGCACGATAGTCCACACACATGCGCATGGTACCATCCTTCTTCTTCACAAGAACCACTGCAGAAGCAAAGGGGCTCTTGTTTGGGCGTATGAAACCCATCTCCAAAAGTTCTCGGATATTCTTCTTGATCTCATCCTTTTGCCTCTTCGGATACCGATATGGAGTTGTGATCACCGGTTTAGCTCCTTCCTTGAGCTCTATGATGTGTTCTGAACCTCGATCAGGAGGAGGTCCAGGAGGTAAATCAACAAACACTTTACTCCTCTTGGTGAGTAAAGACTGAATATCTGGAGGATGCTCTATTTTCGTTTCAGCTGGACTAGCTGGAAGAATCATGCACTCCGCAGCCCACTCCACTTGGTCATGACGTATCAACCTTTCCATCCTCTTGAATGACACAATCCGAGGGCCACCATTTGACATTCCTCTCAACACCACCTTCTTCCCATCGGATTGAAAGTTCAACTCCATAGTTTGCAGATTTAGAGAGATCTCTTCGAGAGATCGCAGCCATTGAATGCCAAGGACAGCATCCGTATCTCCAATATTGACCACATAGAAGTCATCCTTGACTTCGTAATTGCCCAATTGCCTTGACATGTTCGGAATCCTCTTGGTGCATGAGATGTGAAACCCATCCGCAACCATAACTCTGAACCCTTCAAAGTCTTCTGTTTGCAATCCTTTCTTTGCCACCACAACTTAGTCTATGAAGTTATGTGTTGCACCAGTGTCAATTAAAGCAACAATACGTTGCCCTTTGATCGTCCCACGAACTTTAAAGGACTCATTCTTCTGGAAGCTCGAAAGTTGAGCTAATGTACCACCACTTTCTTTTTCACCTTCAGACTCTTCTGGAGTATTTTCTTCATCGCTGTCCTCAAAATCAGCTTGCTGATCAGAAAAATCAGAATTGCTTTCATCAGCTGTATAGAATTCAATTTGATGAATTTTAGCACCCTTTGGGCACACATGATCTTGGGACCATTTTTCCCAACAACGGAAACATAACCCCTTCCTTCGGAGTTCATTGATAGTCTCTGGATCCAATCTTGAGCCATGAGGTTTCTGTGGTTTAAACTCCTTATGGTGAGGCTTCTGATGAAACTTTTTCCCTCTATCCCCTTTGTGAAAAGCTGGTTTGGAATGGAACTTTGCTTTGGGAGCAGCCCACTCCATGTTTCTAGCCTTTTTCATTGCTTCTTGTAGGGACGGTGGATCAAAAGCTTTGATCCAACCCTTGAGTGGCTCCATCAATCCTTCAGTGAATAGGATTACTAATCTTCTCTCTGTGATTCCAGTGACCATAACTGAAAGTCTTTGAAACTCAGCTATGTAGGCATCAACAGTGCCATACTGTCTCAACTGTGCCAACTCCCTAAAATGCACTTCTAGGTCCTTCTTCTCGAACCTCTCAATGAGTCTATTGGTGAACTCATCGTAGCTAGTGATAGACCCATGACCTAAGGTGACTAGGCCATGGTACCCCCACTCATGCGCCACCCCATCTAGGTGTAGCGTAGCGAATCTAATCGCTTCTTCTTCAGCCATTGGCCTAAGAGCCAAGTAGTTGTCTAGTTTTTGTAACCAAGCTCGAGCAGAATTATTATCGCTTCCATCAAAATGGGCAAGAGTAACCTTGTTGAGAGCTTGATTCCAATCTCCTTGTGCTGGGGTTCTTCTTTGATCATAGTTTCTCCCTTGGCCTCTATCCTTCCTTCTATACTCCATGTAATCATTGAAGGACATGTCAAGTTTTACTTCATCAGGAAGGGTGTCATACTCTGTACGGCCTATCCTCACCCTCTCCAAGGATGAAACATTTTCTTCGGGGTCAGGCTGTGGGACTGCTGGTGTCAAAAACGTGGGTTTGAATGGTCTAGCAGAAATGTAGGTGTTGCTCCCTAAAGGCTGGGCAACATGACCATTGTGCTGATTGGAAGCACTGTGCTCCCCGGCATGCCCTGTATTGTTTTGTGGAGTATTGGGACCCAATCTTCCCAACATGAGAGAAAACATATCTAACAAAGCATCCATCTTCTTATCTAGTCCTTGACCTAGATTGGCTGAATTGTCTATACCTTTCCCACTGTCACCTCTGTTGCCAGAACTTCTTTCATTATCCCCCATTTCTGTTTCTTGTGAAGGCTCCCAATTAGCCCTCAAAATCTCTGAAGCTGTTTGACCTTCTGGGGCTTGATGCAACTGTGACTGAACTGTGCCTCTCTTGTATACTCTTGCCAAATACCTCTATTCTCTGTCACTCATAGAAAGCTGATTTCACAGGATGGCAGGATGCGTGGCTCTGATACCACTGAAATATACCGAGCCAATTTTTTTTTGATTTTTCACAATTTCAAGTTACAAGCAATGCACCCGTTAAGGTTAGAGAGAATAACCAAAACGTGCAAGAAAGCAACTCTAACCAGAATGGCGCCGATGATGGCGAGCATTGGTCAGAGGGTCCTCTAATCTAATTACAGAAAGGAACTCAACGTCAAGTATGTGCTACCCAATCCAATGCGGAGTGAGGGGCGACCATATGACGGAGTGATTACAGAAAGCAAATGCTTGAAAAGAACTACTGAAAGTTGAAACACTCAACACCCAGGATGTGCTTGCTGGCCCAGAGTGGGTAGTAGCGACCATAGGGCGGAGGAGGAATACATACAATAACAAATGCTGAAAGAAAGAACACTACAATCTGATAAGCAAGATCTTAAAGGGCTGTCAGTACTACTGCCAGCATACAATTTGAAAATGACAACTTGCTATCAATTACAAAGCAGCATATGAGAAGTTTGCATTTAATTTTAATAAGTCTCTTTGCTGAGATATGAAACTGAAAACGAAGATATAATTCAATAGGTCCAACCTTGTTCCAAGCTTGTTCATCCACGGTGAAGTGTTCCGCAAAGTCTTCAAGATCCTTTCACACCAATCCAAGAACAGAGATGCAGATTTCTCCAATCTGTTTGACAGACCTGTATCTTACAGTGAATAACCAGCACATATAGAACTATTGAATTGCTCGGAACTCCCTTAGTACTGACTCAAACAACCCGAGACTGAATGCAAAACAAACATATGATGGAGGCGCTCAAACCCCAACCCAAGAACAGTCCTAAAATGCAATGATTAATTAATGCACGATTTTCAAGAGAACTAAGAAGTACGGCCCAACCAGGGAGGGCGATTTCTTATTTAAAAATTCAGATCTGCTTCATAAAATCTGTAAGTTTGCATACATGGGCGCCTATCTTCAACTAGCTGATCTATGCAATACCCATAATCAATTTTTTTGTCTTTTTTGAGTTACAAATGAAAAGGCGGATCTGCTGTGCAAACATGCAATTCTAGAATAAAGCTAAAATGCAGAAAACAGCAAGCTAAAGACTTATCATGCAGATTACAATGCAATAATTCCAAGAACTCACAACTAGACTAACAATCATCACTAGTCGTTGTCTTACAAACGAG
This sequence comes from Sequoia sempervirens, assembly GCA_007258455.2. Classification (NCBI taxonomy): domain Eukaryota; kingdom Viridiplantae; phylum Streptophyta; class Pinopsida; order Cupressales; family Cupressaceae; genus Sequoia; species Sequoia sempervirens. The sequence continues at coordinate 10,655 of VDFB02045745.1, forward strand.
AAGAGATGCCCAATGCTAGGAGGTCTTCATTCCTCGAAGCGATCCAGAGTCAATCCGGCAACATAACGATATATTTGTCCAAGATGATCAAATGATGCACTAAGACTCCTCTTTATAATCCTTTCGTTGACTTCGCAAAACCCTAAAATCTGTTTTTAGGTCAAAACCCAACTTCCTCAATGATGGCGTACTTTTGCCTTCAAGCTTTTGATTTGATATTTTTAATAAATATCATACTTTAATTAATGCGCTCAACAAGCTTGCTCAGACTTTAGAATAATTAAAATATTCATTAATGAGGCGCCACCCTCAAATGACCACCTTTTAAAAACAACCTTAAGTCATTAACTCTAAGCCAAGGGTCAACGTTAAAATATAATAATTAAAACGTGACTTTTAATTTCCAAATGACAACCATTTCTAGAAAGTGCCACGAAGCCAATCTCTTGAAGAAGTCAAGCTGATCAATGCAGGCCGAGGAAGTCAACCAACTGAAGGCTCATGCGGAAAGGCGCCAAAATAGAATCTATAAATAGTAAATTCAAAAGTTACTCTGAATCTTGAGATGATCATACCGCTTCTTGAGAAGCCCCTCGAAAACCGAAGGAATCCGCCATTGGATCCACCATCTGAGCAATGACCTCTCAAAAGTGGGAAACCCTAATTTTAACCGAGCTAGCCGGGTTCCCAAAGAAAAGGCTAACGGTCCTTTGATATGGGGCTTGAGAGGGGACATTCTGAGAGGGGCAACTCATAGGCCTGAAAAATACGAATGAGAATGGCGTTGACCTTTCCTAATAAACCATGACCTGTCATGTCCCGTTTTAAACACGACAACTTGTTTGTCGAGGAGTTAATATAATTTTGATCCTCGTGAAAGAGGCAGCGAAGGGTGTCGCGAGAGGATCATCGAGGCCGATTACTGAGTGTTTGGTAGCTCAGGTTTGCGGTTATTAACCGAGGTTGGAGCGCTTCGCAGAATCTTCCAGAGTGCTTTTTTAGGAACTTTCTATTTTTAGAAAGTTAGGTCAGGCGGAAGCTGCTATTTCGGGCAGGGCACCTGGTTCAACCTTTCAGCTCAGAATCGACCCAGTTCAGCAGTTTGACTATCCGACGGAGGAATAAGGAGTATTTAATGCATTATTAAATATTTAATAATTTGACTTTATATTAAAGTCACTTTATTGAAATATTAAATTATTTAATTAATTTGGCCTGTTATAAAGTATTTAATATACTTTATAATAAAGTATTAATTTTTGATTTAATGAATATTTATTATTCATTAAAATAAGCGCCAATTATTAAATAGATTTCTCCTAAGTCTTGAAAAGACGAATTTAATCATTTTATTAAATGATTATTAAAAAAGAGCATTGGATCGAATTTTATTGAAGATGATATATATTTTTTGCCGGTCAAGACAAAAATCGAGACCATTATGAAATGTTATTCTAATTTGTCTTTTGCTCGACATTGGGTTGCAAACCTTAGGGTTCTGGCAGACGAAGCGTTTACGGAAACGAGAACTCTTGAGTCCGGTGGTGAAATTTGTGAAATACCGGTGAAGCTTGCACTTGGTGATTTCATCTGAGATACGGTTGTGTATCATCCATTTTGGCAGAGGTTTTCAGAGATAACCATCAGCAGACAGAGGCGACTTGAGCAGAGATCTGTTATCAGTGTTCTGGCACAAATTCCAAGGAGGCCGTACTTTTTCCTTATTGCTGCAGCAGGCCGTACTTCTGTACTTTTCAGGCCGTACTTTCATATCTTCTGAGGAAACGCCTTCATTCATCTGTTTTTGGTGATTCTACATTGGGGCGCTTGGTTTACTGGACACTTTGCATTGGGATTCGAGCTGGGAGAGCTTTATTTAATTTCTGGCCGTACCATTATCAGCTACAACAGCCGCCATCCAGGTTTTCAATAAAATTCATTGTATTTAATTCTTGTTCAGATTTTATGTATTGCAAGCTTTGAAGAATTGAAATAAATGAAACTATCTATTACGAACAATTTTTATGCTTTCAAGCATGAATTCTTTATGAATTTTTATCATTTCTAAATCGCCAATTATCATTTTGCTGTGAAAACTTCAAAAACAATCAACTTGCAAAAACCTTCAAAATCAATTCGAGGTTTGAATCGAGAGAACCACGGGGTTATGATGGTCTATTGACACCGGATCTCTGCCATCACATTGCTTTTCGGTGCTTTTGGTGCTTTTCGATTGAGAGTGCTTTTTGCTTGCCTTTTCATGAGCCGAGATCCTATTCAGTATATGAGAGGCGTAGGAACAGGCAAAGACGAGGATTGGACAAGTCCACCTATTCCTGAGGGTCAGACAGTGTCAGGGGTACTTGGGATTCACAGATCCAGTTCTAACAGTAGTGAAAACAGTGTTGCAACCCTAATAGCAGATCGTGAGATTCCTACAGAGGCACGTAGAGATCCAGGGAAGGCACATGCAGAGGGTGATATCACCGATGAGGAGTTTAGACGGAGACACGACAATATGATGGATATGATGTCTCAGCTGATGGGTACCATTAGACAGTGTACGCCCACACAGCCACACTACATTCAGATTGGACAGACGAGCGGGACTGCACCAGTGGATCAGCCATTGGCATCCGTACCTAGACAGCCGTCACCGATCTACCAGGAGCGTAGGCCAGGCCAGCCTACTTTCTTACCTAGAGAGACTCCACCTCAGACTCCAGGGGCAGAGCATCAGGTACAGCATCAGGAGTTTCAGCCACAGAATGGCATGTCAGTGGCAGACTTGACGAGATTTCATGGCGAGTACATGTCACTAGCGCCTGAGATCCGGCAGGCACTTACATTTCATGAGTTTATAGATGTCTATAAACCTAGAGGAGGAGGTAGATTTGACCGTAGACCCCCACAGCATCAGCAGCAGCAGCCACAGGTGAATAGAGATTTGCAGTATGCGGTGAGCAAGATTACGCTGCCATATTTTGATGGGTCAGAGAAGACATCAGCTAGGTCTTGGGTCCAGAAATTGGACAATTACTTGTCACTTAGGCCTATGCAGGAGGATGAGGCAATTAAATTTGCCACTTTACACCTTGACGGAGTAGCACACGATTGGTGGCACCATGGCATGTACACGCTAGGCCATCATGCGGTCAATACCTATCAGGAGTTCACCAGCAGACTGATAGAGAGATTCGATAAGAAGGATCCAGAACTGTATTTCAGAGAGTTGGCTCAGCTCAGACAGACAGGCAGTTTGGATGCATACATAGGTGAGTTTCAGAGAGTTGCAGTTATGGTGACTGGCATTTCAGAGCGGAGACTCATTATATTATTTGTTGAGGGTTTGACAGAACCCATGAGAGGCTGGGTCAAGGCGTTTGATCCTACTACACTTCAGGAGGCGATGCGGAAGGCAAGGAGTATGGAGCTTGCTGCTCCGAAGAAACAATTTCAGCCTAAAGCAAACAACTTACCTGTCGAGGAGAGTCAGACACCAGTTGCAGAACCAAAAAGGAAACCAGTTGCGAGAATTGATGATGCAACTCGGGAGGAATGCAGGAAGAAACAACTCTGTTATTGGTGCAAAGCACCCTACAGCAAGGAGCATGATTGTCCTTTGAGACCGAAGGGCAGAGCCAACCGCACCATGTGGGTTTACTATGATGATGACGAGTCTGATGATTCAGACCAGTAGGTTGTTTCAGAACATGCAGAGGCCGGAAATGCCTCTACGGAGTTTGGGCCCGATGCCAACTTATCCCCGTTGGTATTATCTACTAGTGTACGGGATGACTCATTCAGGTTCAGGGGATTAGTGGAAGGACAGCGATGTATTGCTATGCTCGACACTGGAGCCACACACAATTTCATTGATGAGGGCTTCGTCAGCAGATGTAGACTCCAGACAGAGGATTTCGCTGGATTCAGAGTTCGGGTGGCAGATGGATATACACTCACTTGCACTCGACGGATTTGTAATCTCACTCTCATGCTGACTGATTATGAGTTGCAGGCAGACTTTTATGTAGTCAACTTGGGTGGGATGGATTTTGTGGTGGGTATGAGATGGCTGCAGGACATTAGTGTGTTCACCCTCAACTTGCCTAAAATGGAGATGAGATTTGAGGTACAAGGTAAGAAATATGTGTTGAGGGGGATTACAGATGGCAGCCTTCGTTCTATCTCTCTCGTTAGTGGGAAGAGCGAGAAGGTAGAGCAGGATTTTGCGCAGACCAAGCATGGTTATGCTCAGTACCCCGGGGGTTCTGAGGCAGTCGTTTGGGATCAGCCTAGTGGTTTGGTTTCGTTTGTGACCAATCCATTGTTTGAGACAGATGTTATATCTACATACGACAATCCGCTCTTTGAGTTTGATATGAGTACACCTGATCCTGGTCTTGAGCAGAGTGATGATAGCGTTTGGGATCCTACTAGTGCACTGGGATTTCAGACTCAGCTCACGGAGGAGTATCACAGTGTGTATATGGTGCAGAGTGCATATAGCTTCATGATTAATCCGCATGTACACGATTTGTTTCAGGTGCACAGTGGTGGTATGCACGTGCTTGATATGTTGGATGATAGTATATCTCGTGCAGTTTTAGGGGGTAAGTGTTGCTTGTCGTTTGACTTGCCTCCTTCTGAGTTTCTTGATCCTATGCCGGACCGCACTGAGGTTAATAGGGAATGGTATTTTATTTTTGCTGATCAGTTGTGGGAGTTACAGGAGTCAGTGGTGACCACCAAGAACATTGTCCGGTACTTCCCATGGGATCCAGGTGGTGCAGTGCAGCTGTATTTGCAGAGATTGCTTGAGGACAAGCAATTTCAGGGAGGGCGGACTGTCATGTCCCCGTTTTAGCTGACACTGTTTGTCGAGGAGTTAGCCCTATAATTTCGATCTCGTGGTGCGGGGTGTCGGGAGGATCATCGGAAGCCGATTACCTTTCGGTGTTTGGTAGCTCCGGTTGCAGTTGTGTCAGGTTGGGCCTTCGCAGAATCTTCCAGAGTGCTTTTTCAGGAACTTTCTATTTTTAGAAAGTTAGGTCAGGCGGAAGCTGCTATTTCGGGCAGGGCACCTGGTTCAACCTTTCAGCTCAGAATCGATCCAATTCAGCAGTTTGATGATCAAACGGAGGAACAAGGGATGTTTAATGCATTATTAAATATTTAATAATTTGACTTTATATTAAAGTCACTTTATTGAAATATTAAATTATTTAATTAATTTGGCCTGTTATAAAGTATTTAATATACTTTATAATAAAGTATTAATTTTTGATTTAATGAATATTTATTATTCATTAAAATAAGCGCCAATTATTAAATAGATTTCTCCTAAGTCATGAAAAGACGAATTTAATCATTTTATTAAATGATTATTAAAACAGAGCATTGGGTCGAATTTTATTGAAGATGATATATATTTTGCAGTCAAGACAAAATCGAACCATTATGAAATGTTATTCTAATTTGTCTTTTGCTCTGAGCATTGGAGTTTGCAAACCTTAGGGTTTCTGGCAGACGAACGTTTCTGGAGAACGAGAACTCTTCAGAGATCAGGCAGACTGAGGCTGTGAAATACCAGCTGAAGCTTGCACTTGGTGATTTCATACAGAGATCACAGTTTGTGCTTATCCATCCATTTTGGCAGAGGTTTTCAGAGATAACCATCAGCAGACAGAGGCGACTTGAGCAGAGATCTGTTATCAGTGTTCTGGCACAAATTCCAAGGAGGCCGTACTTTTTCCTTATTGCTGCAGCAGGCCGTACTTCTGTACTTTTCAGGCCGTACTTTCATATCTTCTGAGGAAACACCTTCATTCATCTGTTTCTGGTGATTCTACATTGGGGCGCTTGGTTTACTGGACACTTTGCATTGGGATTCGAGCTGGGAGAGCTTTATTTAATTTCTGGCCGTACCATTATCAGCTACAGCAGCCGCCATCCAGGTTTTCAATAAAATTCATTGTATTTAATTCTTGTTCAGATTTTATGTATTGCAAGCTTTGAAGAATTGAAATAAATGAAACGCCTATCTATTCTGAACAATTTTTATGCTTTCCAAGCTTGTATGAATTCTTTATGAATTTTTTATCATTTCCTAGAGAAATCGCAATTATCATTTTTGCCTGTGAAAACTTCAAAAACACAAAAAAATCGAAAACTTGCAAAAACCTTCAAAAATCAATTAGGGTTTGAATCAGAGAACCACCAGGGTTCTGACAACCTCAAGGAGGATTCAGGTTATTAATGGTCACCATGTGCTTTCAAAGTTTCAACCGTGGGAATTAAAGTCACCACCACCCTGGAGTCTAGCGCCATCAAGGATTGGGCCTATTTCATATTATGCCTATTGCGGATGATAATTTGGCATAGTAGAGAATCGAGGGAATAGTGAAGACTGGAGGAGGAAACTAATAACTAAGGTTGATATGACACCAGACTTTATGAGCAGAAGTAAGAAGATCATGAACCGACTCATTAAAAAAGATGCAGGTTGACAATTAAAGAAGACTGTCAACTTTATCAAGGTCGTGGAAAGCATCCAGAAATGGTATGACAAAATCGTAGTTTGCAAACCACCACAATATATTCTATCTACTGCCATAATTCTGTTATCACGGAATCTAGCAGCGCTCGTTCCACGGATAACCCCCCTACGAAACTTGTCCGTTTCCTAGGATTCGTGAAGTTCAAGTACGCATAACGGAGTGATTTTCAAGCCACCTCAATCGTTCCCAAGTCTCGAATAGTCCAATTCGAGCATTCCCCGCTGTCGCCCTCGCAAAGACCTTGACGAGATCTTTGTGACGTTTCCTTGTTAGTACTGCAAATTACGGAGAAGATCATGATGCTTAGCGAAAAGTCGCTCGTAGGAAAATCCAAAATTTGGCTAAGAATGCGGAAATGTAAAGGTAAAATTTAAGCGCCCTACATGAAGTGAAAATTCCAAAAAATGCAAGAGCGCTAAATTTTAGCGCCATTACATTTTTTCTCGACACTTAAACTTTTTTGAGCTTCTGGCACGTTTCTTCATGATTTCGCGTTTTTCGTCAATCGTGCCACTTTTCGTGCCTAAATTTATTGCACGACTTGAGTTAGGTTTTTAATTTTCATTTTGCAAGTTAAGTGAATGAATTCGCCACTTTTGTTGTTTGTATTTTATTTCTTTTATCTCATCTTGATGTGCGAGTTCCTTTCTCCACTGCAATTCGCGTTTTGAGGATTTTCGCCATTCGCCTCTTCAGCAAGATTTGCATTTCGCCCTGGTAAAGTTTTCCATTTAGCTTTGTATTGTCATTTGTATATGATCTATGTTCGTTCGCGTTTTTGTTTCTTTCTTTCACGTCTTTCATTTCATTCGCGTTTTTTGTCTTACCATTCGCATTCTTCTCTTTCCTAAACCTACGCTTTCTCTCCCTTCGCGTTTTCCTCACCATGTTCGCCATTCATGGTTTGCTTTCATTGCACGAGCCTTGGTGAACCTTTGCTAACCCTCGCCATTCCTTTCTTTGTTTTCTCCAAGCGTGTATTGTTCTACATTCGCGTTTCTTTGTTTCTCTACGCGTCCCACCCTCATTCTCCATACACGTTTCTTTCTTCCTTCAAAGATGGCGACATTTCTGTGTTCCATGTTTTGTTCATTTCTCCTCACAAACTCATATCTCTCCAACGTTATTCCCATCGTGTTTTTCACGCCGTTCTTTTCATATGCTTTGAAACAAACTTTGCAATCTCACAAAAGAAAAGATTTCTTGTGAAACCCTTAAGCGGAAACATGGAAATGGAGACAAATTCGAAAGCTTTCATTCTACAAGCATTTGCAAAGCTCAAAGCGCCTTCGCCATTCCTCACTGCATTTACATCACCAAAAATTGCCAAAATTGCAGAAGCGCTAATTTTCAGCGCTATGACATTTCAAACTTAACAAAAATTGCCTAACACTGAAAAGTGTAAGGGCGCTAAACTTTAGCGCCCTTACACCAAAAGCAATTTTCTTAGAATGTAAGGGCGCTGAATTTTAGCGCCCTTACACTTTTTGCAGGCTTTTCCCAGACCTTTCCAAATGCACTCCATTTTT
>VDFB02045746.1:0-48353 GCA_007258455.2 Sequoia sempervirens
GGGTTCGAAACAAATTTGGCACAAGGTTTCATTTTTTTGAGTTGAATGTATCATAATCCTCAATGATCCTAAAATCTAGCAATATACCTCATTCAACCTATTTTTGCAATCTTGGGGGAAAAAACTTGCTCACCCATTCCCTTAACATCATAATGATCTTTAATGCCCTTATACAAAAATTGTCTCGTTAAGATGTGCAAAGGTACTTGGAGATGAAAGAAACTTCTTCTTCGTGTAATTGCAACCATGACATCTATTGGAATAGTGGCCTAGAGATGGCATGAGGACCATCAAATATTAAAACCCTAATCACCGGATTAATGGTAGTGAAGGTTGCCTTCTTTGTTTTTATTACAAGTACCATGAATCTGCACATGTGCTTTCATTGGTGATGGGATTTGGATGTAGCTATAGGAGAAAGGGGAGGATTTGTTTGCTTAGGTTGTGAGACATTCCTCGTCTATGAAATGGGAGTAATAGTTTGAACAACTATAGGGTGAGATATTGAGGGTGCATGTGGTGGAACCGACATTGTGGGTACCTTTCCTCTTTGTCATGGAGGTAGGTGGAGGAAATTAAGGCACTACTTGAGGGTGAGGTGCAATTAGTGCATGGAATGGTTATTGTCCTACATGTTTCTTTCCATTTTCTATCCAAGGAGTAAGTTTGGGAACAACAAGAACCATGAGAGGATAAAAGACATGTGGAGAAGATCTATGCATAAATGGTGTCTTTCCTCTTTCTACAATAGAGACAATCAAAGGAACACAGGGTATCATTGGAGGCTATAAGACCTTAGGGGGAATATAAGGTCAACCCAATAATGAGTCTTGTCCCTAGCTACCAAAAGGATAGGCGTAGGGACAAAAGCAAGCTACTACAATTGGGTGATCAAAGGGGAAGCAACTGTAGGGGAAGAAGAAGGTACTTAAGAAGAGGGTCCTAAATGAATCACTTTGAATTTTGAATATGCTTTGAATAAAAGATCACCATGATCTTGAAGGTCAAAAATAGTCAAGAGAAAAGCCTCCATGAAACATGAGTGGTTTGTATCCAATATGTTGGATAGTTTGCACTATGCCATCGTGTAGAAACTTGAGGCATTTATGAACCACAAAGACAATTGCTTCCATGGAAGTTAGCCATGGGATGCCGAGCTGTTACATCCCGTTGTGTTACTACTTATTTACTTTTACCTAGTTGGGTGAAAATGCTTTAGATGAGTGTATTTATGCTTTATGTGTTTTAGAAATATGAAGAATAAATGTTGATTTAATTTGATGTTATGAATGTTCTGATTGTGAAAATATATGATGCAAATAAATGTATTGTTTTTGGCTAACTATTGTTGCAATGTACTAAGTTGGATGCATGAATAGAATCAAGCCTCCTAAAGAGAGGGGAAGTATCACTTAGGGAGAAGAACTTGGTCTAGTAACCTTTGATAAAGACCTAAATTGAGCTTTCACACACACACTTCTAGTTTAGTGAAGTCAAGATAATAGTTTGGGAAATAGTAAGTTACCTTTAGTCTTGCTTGTGGTTTTATTTGTGAATGTTCTTGTTTAAGGGTTAACAATATTGAATCTCTTTGTGATGTGTGAGTTCTTTTTTATGTGTTTCTATTTAATTGATGGGATATATACATAAAATGTATATGTATGTGTCAATGATAAACTCATACACATGAGTAAATATGTGCATGAGTATACGTAGATAGACGTATCTATGCATGCTCATGGATGGATTACCCATATGCATGGGAATATCAATTGAACAAGGTAACATATATATACATATATATACATTTTGTGTATATATTTCGATCAATATGACTGTGAGTATATATGTTTAAATATCAAGGCATGATATATATATGTAGTATATGAGTATATACATATATATATATTAGCATACATGTATGTATTGACGAAAAGGATACGTCCATACTAGTATATTAATATATATATATATATACATATGTACATATATATGTATATATACACATGCATCAATATGTGAAATATGAGAATATGTGAATATTGTGTATTCGTATATCATATAATGTATTTTATAAACTTGTGAATTTAGATATATATATATATATATATAAACACATTACGTTATGTATATATATATAATATATATTGAATATATGATAATGATTTCTATAGCACTGAATTATTTATCAAGCACATAACATATTAAACATAGCATATGTTAAGTATTTTGTGCAACATATAGATAAAGGGAATAGCGCTTAAGTTGAAACAACACACAAATGTAAGTATTGTCTAAAGCATTTAAAATGCTGAGTATTATGAAATATGGGCAATGTTGGGTAAATCACATAGTATCTAATGCCAACCAATGTGTAAGATAAATTGCCAAAACTAAGTTGAATGCAAAGGAAAAAGTGAATACTCATGCACATGAAGCTTTGACCTGGTCATTAGCAAACAACGACCAAAAGGATAGGGTGTGAACTTGGGTATAATGTGGCGCCAACTTGAGAAAAGTATAAACCAATTAGAAGTCTAATTTGCAATATGAATTCCACATTATGAAGAAATTTAAAATATGTGAAATGGTAAAATGTGAAGCTAGCCAAAGTAAGTCGACCTGTAGAAGACAATAACCTTGCATTTTTTATTATCATTCTTTTTGTCCATTTGAATAGGCGACTCATTCACTATGGTTGTGCATGTGTTTACTGTGCAACAATCTTAGCTACCACCTTTTCTTATTCTTCTTGAGTTGAACCTTTTGAATTGAGAAGTGTCATCTTTGATACCCTATTTCTAGCCTGCAATTGCTCATCTTTGTGTATAAATAGAGGTGCTCTCTACCTCAATAGGGACGCATATCTGCATTCTTCATGTGATTTTAGGAGTTGTTATTTTTTGATTTTCTAAGTTGAGAGAGTTTTTGAGAGTTGTGAGAGGATTTTGAGAGTGATATTTTGGTGAAGAGGGAGAAGGATAATTGGGAATTGCTTATTGATCTGGGAAGGCTGTGTTAGGAATCCAGTTCGATCAATTGGAGCATTGCATAAATAGGCATGTTGATTTCTACTCTTTTAAATACTTTTTATGTGTTTGAAAAGATTGTGTGACATTGTTTGTCTTGTTTGAGAAATTAGTTCAATTGCTTATTAGGGAAAGGTTATTTTATTCTTATGTGAAAGTGAAAGAATGCTTGATGTACTTAGTGTAAGGACCTTTATTGCTTGAAGTGTTTGTACATATTCCATATTAAGGAATGGGTGGTTATAGTGGGATTAAATACTATATTATGGAAAGAGCTTATATAGCTAATGTTTAACCTAGTTGAGTCTTAAAGTTACTTCGATTTACTTAGTAGATGTGTTTTAGATAACATAGAGGTTATAGGTTATTCATGGGGTTAATGTTACTCCATGGCGTAAGGGGATAGCCTATGTATAGGTTATGAGTGGTCAATACAAATCGAGCTAGGAAGGCGGGTGATGCCACAATAATGGGTTACACTTTTGGGACATCCTTATTTTTGCCAGAAATCACATATTTTTAGAAAATACAATGATTTATGACTTTAAAGGTTCCATTTAAATTATTTTAATAAAGAGGGATTGATCAAACCCCCTTAGATCAAACCCCCTTGGATAGAACCTTGTTAGATTTAAACCATACCTATAATCGAGTCTCCTCTACACCTATCAAAATGCTGATAAAAAACCACTTTTGATTTACCTTTTGGGTGATCAAATGAATTCATTTAAAATTTATGTTTTGTAAGCCATAGCCCTTATTATAAGCTTCCTAAAAAGTATAATTTTAAATATGTTTAATTTGATTATTATATTTATTTTTATTTCTTGTGAATGTAGGATTTTTAATGAACATCAAGTTCTTTATTTCACACATACGAAAAAATAGAAAAATAGAGAAAAAAATTCTAAAAAATACATGTGCCCTAGGTATTTATGTCCTTATTCCAAAAAAAAAAGAATAAGTTAATTCAAATGAATACAAAAAAGTTATGTGGGCCGAAGTACACCTCTGTCCAAATTATAATTACGCTGACTTGGAAAATTAATTAAAAAAAAAATGTAACAAAAAATTATGAAAAAATATCCATTCCCTAGATATTGGTGTGAAAATTTTATATTTTAAAAATCATAATTGTATCCTATCTATAAAAAAGTTACATGGGCAAGTAACATCACTTTTTAAAAATGTTGATTAGTAGAAAAAATAAGTTATTAAAAATTACATAAAATGATTCACAATTTATTTTTTAATTTTTTTTAAAATATAATTAGAATCTACACAAAATATCTAACAAATAACTATTTTGATTCATCTTCAAAACCTTAATGGTTTAGCTGCTATAGGTGTAAGAAAGTGAATGTCTGGTGAAAAATCCTGATTTTAATGTCAAGTTTGGTCAAAAACTGTAACCCATTATTGTGGGATCATCCCACTCCATAATTTCGAGTGATGAATACTTTTCCCAAAGTAGTGTAAGTTGCCACCGTTTACATTGTCATTTCACTGTGATCCAAATTTACGTATGGTGCAGGGGCACCTTTGAATAAGATTTGTCAAACAAGGTTGATCATGTGTAGGCTCTAGGTGTGGATTCATTTTTGCATAAAATAAGGTCATTGAGACCATTTATTATTGTAATAGGTCATATTAGATGGTAGTTTGGTGATTAGGAGGTCTAGGATGCTAAATGTGCAAAAATAGTGAAAAGTTGATTTGTGATTAATGCAAAATTGTAAAATGGCAGAATTTGAAGATCAACGGTCACTTGGTTTTGAATGATCGTTTGAGTTAGTTTTGGAGGGAAAAGGTATAAAATAGGTTTAAGACTCGTTGTATGGGTTGTTGTGAAGATTGTAGAAGAATTTTATTCAATAAAATTACTGTTTTCCTCTAATTTTTGTAGATTTCTCTCTGTACAATGAACTTGCAAAAATTTACGGCCCGTACAGGCCCCATCTTGCTATGATTTAAATTGGAAGCTATAGTAGGCTAAATATACTATCAAACATTCCAAGTTTGGTGGAGTTTCATTGAAATTTGTAGAAGTTAGGAGGTTTTTGCTAAAACTGCCTGTGTAAACCAGTCTCAAGGGTTTTGGTGATTTAAATTTGAAATAAACCCATTCCACCTTCTGTAGGTATTGTATCTCGATGGAATGGGTAGAATACAATAGGTATAGGTGTGTGGGAGGTTTGGGATTATAGGGGAGGTCGAATGATGTGTTGGGCATGAAGGCCTAGATGGAAAAAAAAGAGTTTTCCAAGTGAAATTATGTGGTTTTGGTATGGTAAAGCATGAATGTGATTGGGAAAGCATTATTTCTTGATTGAATGAGCATGTGTAGAGATATTTGAAGCTATTTGAGGTCGTGGAAATTTTAGATAAGGCCTAGAAATGTATTTTTCAATAAAACCCTAGGTTATTGGCTAGAAAAGAGGGTTTTGGGTTTAGGTACTTTGGAGAGTGAGTTTCTGAAAAGTAGTGAAATATTTGGTTTGGATACCTGTAGATTGCTTCCCAAATGAGTTTAGTGGTTTTGAAGAAGTTTTGAGGCAAGGTCCTTTGTAAAACATACCTAATTTGAGATCTAGTCAATGTAGAAACCTAATTTTGTTGAAGATGTTGTAAAGTAACCTATTGTGGTCTAGGGATATGTTGTTGTACACCCTAATGGGTCCTTGAATTGGTGTTGGTCCTGATGTGAATGGAACTTCTCTAAAAATTTATACCCATTTCAAGGAGATTGCAATGCTACAAGGAATAGTGAGGGTATGGTGAGTTAGGTTGAGTTTGATGATTTGTGACTGAGAGTTGTTGTTTTGGGATTGGAAATTGTGTTGCATGGTTGCAGGACCTCCCCTAATTGGCATCAACGTACTAGGTAGGGAATGCCATATGAGTAAGTTGTAGCCATTGTATGACAGATCTAGAAACATTTAGGACAAACCACCAAGCTTGGGGAAGGTCAATGTTATTATGAGGTTACCAAACCAATCTCTTCGTTGAAGGGTAGGGCCATCTATCAGTTTGGTAGATGTGTAGGGGACCACAGTTAGTCCAAGGTTGGCAGAAAAGCGCTCAAGAGTGCCTCATTAGTTGGCGACCAATATTTGATGGAGGATACTTGAATCATTCATACATCTATTGCCAGTAAGCTCAATGGAGCCTTGTTTGTATTTTTGTATCCATGTCTATGGAAAGATTGTAAAATAAAAATGTTATCATGAATTATTTACTATGAAATCAATATATTGGAAAGTTGTAATACTTTGATATAATGCAATGGGGAAAGTTTAGAAAGATGTTTATTTCAAATGTGCATGCTATCTTTATATATGAAAAGAAAATGTGTATTGCTCATATTGGTTAGATGCTTAAAACTATTTACTTGAGGTTAAACATAGGATAGTTATTGTGTAGAACAATGGGCATGTTACACCAACTTCACATGGAATAAGTCAAAGGTAAGAATGGTAGGGAAGAGGGTGTCCACACACTTGGGTCCAACCTAGACCGACAAAGTGATGGAACCCATAGTAGGAAGAGACAAACTATCATGTGCATATATCTAGATGTCTAAACCATTGCATTTTTCTCGATAGAATTTGTTGATATAGAGAATTTCCTTTGTGATAACATTGACCTTGTTTGTAGGATCATCAAGAAACTCATTGATGGTTTTTTGGTTAAATTGAGAAGGTATGTATAGGGGACCATCCTCTATGCCAATAGGAATATCAAAAAAAGAAAAGGAAATGACGGGATCAAGAATGTCATGCACCCAAGATGATTGAGGCCAAGAATGCACCATACTCACCACATCGGAGATTTAGAAGTAGAAGGATTAGAATCGATGCTAATGAATCTGGAAAAATGCTTAGGGAAAGGGTTTGTATAGATTTTTAAATTTTGATTTGGCTTCACAAAAAACTTGTTTAACTTGTTAGTTCTATTGAGAAGTTGGATAATACCCAAATCAGTGTGGTTTTGAACGAAATGTCTAAGATGCATGCATCTCTCAATATCATGTCCCAATACCCAATGGAATTTGCATTAAGCCTTTGGGTTGTACAAATTATGAAGATATTGGTTATTTGAAAGATGTTGAATAGGAGGAAGTTGAGTTAAATTATTTTTCAAAAAAAATTGCATTATGATGTATAAAGATTCATATAGTTTAGTAAATAGTATGCACTTCTAAGGCACTATAACAGGCTCATTAGAGATTTCAGAATTATTTGCAATGTTTGTATTTTGTTGAAAAAAAATGTTTTTCTTATAGTTTTGAGAAGAGGCACTGTCTTGGCTATCGATGAAATTAGATGAGGAAGAGCCCCCATACTAAATCATAGACTATTAACAATCTCATAGGATAATGCAGATAAGTAAAAAAGAGTTATATTTTATTAAAATAATTTTATCTCCAACACAAGCTATATATACAAATGAACACACATTGTACATTGAAATTTGGCAAGGATTTACAAGAAAATGGACTGATAGAGAAAGATAAAGTTAGTTACCTTCTCATTCTATCCTTATTGTAAGGAAGCTAAGGTAGTAGAACAACCTCCTACACTAATCTTAAGAGGATAATAATGCAAAACTTTTACAAATCTTTAACAGTTACAAAAACTTAAACACAAATATAATGCATACCATAACACAATGATTTACGTGGGAAAACCCTTTAAAGAGAAAAACCCCACACTCCAAAAGCTGCCCAATATATTATTCAACATCACAAAGATTACAATATACTTGCAGAGCAAGCTTATCATAGGAGTATCACCACTCAGAGATCCAAAGACAAAACGATTGCTATCAGACTCTTAGAATACATCACAATACACAACTGTAATACCACACCCTCATAAAATAGGGTTTCCTTCTAGAGTAAGTCAAGCTAATAAAATATTAGTTGTCAAATATGAGACATAATGATGAATGGTCCATATTTACAATAATAAAATATAAATAAAATTTTCCTTTTGGTGGTGCTGCCCTCGAGACCCCACCAAGGCGCATTGCCCCTGGACCCCAACCAAGGGGATGATCCCCTTGGACCCATCACGGGGGCGATCCCCCCCATGCCCCTCGTCGTCATCAACTGAACAATACCTTATGTAATTGCAAGGTTGAGACACATTTTCTCAACACTTACTTATAGTTAGGGTATGTGCAGGATCATCATGGAAAAAACAGGCCCTTAAGTGGCAAAAAATTCAAAAAAATTAGAGTTAGGCAACTTGACGTAAAAAATTGAATAAGTTATTTATATTATTTCAAAAATATGTAAGAATAGAATTTGTAGCAAATTGAATGTAGTTTATAGACTACTAGGTTTGTTTTTTTTTTAAATCTATTTGGTGAAAATTTGAAATTTCAATGCAGAGTACTTAAATTTTAGGGAAAAATAAGTAGGTGTCTGTTTGACCACCTTAACCACAATAAAATAATAATATTTTTTTATAAGATTTTAGATATAAGTAGAGGACTCATGTCTCGATGTGATGCATTTTTTTTGTAATTTTTCCAAGTAAATAATTAATTTTTTAAATTACAACTTTTAAAAATATAAAACTTGTATGTCGACCACCTTAACTTGGTCAAAACTTCATGAAATTCATTTTTCTTTTTAATCCTATAGTATCGAAGCATAGAATGTGATGAATATTTGGATTCAAAAATGTGATACCGTTTGAAAGCTATAGATGTTTTTCAATCAACCTATCAATGGACTTTAGTCGTAATTGAAATAGAAAGAATAATAATTACTTTTAAATTCAAAGTAAAACATAATTTATATTGGTGGAAAGTGAGAATCTCCTTTAAAAATCATTTTCGTTTCATCAATTTTGGGTAAAAAAAAGTAGTCGTACCACATACCTATCATATTGCCACTTTTGGCCCATCATGATCCCGCACATACCCATTAATGAGATTAGTAAATTGTGACTTGTGGTCCAATGTTTGATTGGAAGCACTAGAGGAATTGATTTATTAGTTGCTTCAAATTATTTATAGAATTGTTAAGAAGAGAAAAAATAATCTAGCACAATGTCTTTCAATAATTGTGGGAAAAGATTTGCTAGAAAAGTATCCTAAAAATAGAAAATTGTCGCAGAGAGTAGAGATGATTTTGAGGATCTCCTTTGCTCTTGTACTTTTCAAACCTTGGAACCTCAAATCCCATGGGTAAGAGAGTAGCAAGAATCTTTAATGATAGAGGGCTACACTTGTACTATGGAGCAATAAGGGGTTGAGTAGTAGTGCAAGTTATTGAAGCAAGTTGGCTTTGAAATTGGCCAAAATTCTACATAATCTAGTTAATTACCAAATTTGTGGTGTGTGTGAAGATGGTGTGTAAACCCACAATAGTGAGTCCCAAACTTAGGACACTAGTTTTTTTAATTTGAATGAGGGAAAAATTTTAAAAGCACCTTCGTTCAAAGGTGAGGCAATAATCAGCTTCAAACAAACATGGACCTTCCTTCAAATGAAGGTGTTTCCCTTTATATTTTTCATGGGAAGGTCATACCTTCATTCAAAGGTCCTTGAATAGCTTCAAACAAAGGTCTGTGAAATGATCTTTTCACCTTAGGCCTCAGATTTTTCTTAGAAAATTTAGTTTCAAACCTTCAGTCAAACCTTGAAAAGGAATTAAATAAACAAGTTAATTTGCAAGATCGTAGCAATCAAAATAATCTTTCCAATAAGTATAATTTTGAATATATTTTATTTTTATTTATTTATTTTCTATTTTTTAGGGAACATAGGTTTTTCAACAATCATCAAGGTCTATGTTCCACACACATGGAAAAATAGTAAAATAGATTAAAATAATTTGAAAATTATATGTGTACTAAGTATTGATGTTATTATTTCAACAACAAAAATATGTTAATACAGATGCATACAAAAAGGGTACACGATATCAAAGTAATCTATGTTTGAATTATAATTTTTTATTAACAGGAAAACTAAGTTTTTTAATGGATCCAAAACCCCACATTACAAAACGCTGCTACATAAGATAAGAACATAAACAAACAACAACCAAGCCATAGCTAACCAAAAGCAACCAATCAACACAACTAAATAAAAAGCAATAAAACAACCAAATGACTATTTCATATTCTTAAGGGTATTGACCACCTTTAGCTCCTGGTTATAATGTTGATTGACCAGGGCTAATAGTTCCTCCTTTTCTTCTTTAAAGGTCTTCTTTTTACTCCCTTAGGTGTGAGTACTTGGGCCTTTCTCACCTTTCAACACACTTATTTTACCTTTGTCTTTAGCAGGTCACTCATTTAGCTTATTGACATGTCTGAATTATAGTTAATCTCACTTCAAAAAGTTATAAAAAAATATTCACCAAAAAAATATGAAAAAATATTTGTGCACTAGATATTGGTGTTATGAATCTATGTTTAAAATTTATAATTTTATCCTTTCTACAAATAAAGCTATGCTTTACTGGAGTAACTCTATTTAAAAATAATAATTTTAAGTATTAAAAAAAGTTATTAAAAGTTACATAAAAAAAACTCATATTTCTTTAAATTTAAAATATATTTATAATCTACAAACAAAATCTCAAAATTCACTAGTTCACATCATCTTTAAATTATTAATGGTTTAGTTGTTATAGGTGTTAAAAAGTGAAAATCTGGTGAAAATGTTGATTTTTATGTTCCACTTTAGCCAAGAAGTGGGACACACTATTGTGGGATCACCTTGGTAGAGGATTGTGAGTAGAGAATGTGAAATTAGTGGAACCTGTTAGGAAAATGTGTGTTGTCCACCTTGCATAATGTTATAATGTTTTAATATTATTTGTGGCACACCTAGAGGATCTAGGTATGCATGCATCACATGGGTTTGACATTCTTGGGGCCACTTTATGTGTTGTATGTAACATTGTGAAATATTTAATGTGGGGTTGCACATTGAGTAAATATTAAATATTGGAAAAAATTAGTACCAAAAAGTAAATGGGGGGAAAATGTTTTGTAAGCTCATGGTATTAGTCACATGGTTTATGTAATACCACTTAGTGGTTTTTACAAGCTTATGTCTATAAAAGCAAGCACATGGGTAGTTGTCTAAGGTTGGCCTTTTTGGGGTTGGCTTGTGAGAGCATCTCTTATAGGTTGCATATGTGAGGGTTTGAAGCATGACATGGGATTTGTGGTTATATGCTTGTCCACATGGAGTGCATGTAGAGAGCTTATGTTTCATAAGTGTTCATGGAGACTCTGAAGACGTATTGTAATGATTTCATTGCTAAATAACAAATGAGTGTTGGATGATTTTGGAGGTTGGGTTTTTCCATCTTAAGGGTTTTCCCAGGGTATATCTTGTGGCATCTTTGATGGTATGTTGTCTATTATTTTGCATATGGATTTTAAATAGTTGAATCCAAGACTTTGTATAATAGAATGAAGATATTGTAAGGTATGAGGATTTTGTGTAGGTTTTTTTTTATAGATTTGGGGTTGCTGATTTGTGGTTTTTTTTTACAAATCTGGGTAAATGAATCTTTGTTGGAAAAGGTTTTTTTTTTGGTGTTCACCATGAGGGTTTTGTAGGGTAAATTTCATAGATGACCCCTCGAGACAAAACATACCTCGACATTGGATCCATGAGGCCCAAGAGATGAAGATTGACATGAAATTCAACCTACTTTGGTTACAAAAAAATCTTTTACCTCCTACTCTAGTCATATGACCATTTGTATAAGGAAAAAATATAATATTTTCCTACATTTAAATTAAAACTTTTGAACAGAAAATTAAATAAAAATTAAATTTTGTAGGGGTGTGTGTAGGCCCTTGTACCTACAGGTATTGGCCAATAATACTGCTATGATAATGGTCATCAGCCACCTCTAGCCACTGGCGATAGGCCCTAGCTAGCAGGTAGTTGGGTTGGTGGGGCTAAACCCCTGGTCCTGAGCCCCTAGTTGTGGGTGCTACTGGGTCTAGCCCCCCACTCATGGGATAAATAGGATTTTTTTATTAATCACTGAGAATAAAAATAAAATCTAATTTAATTGTGCTATCAGGTCTGCCACAAGTGGTGCCGCCAATGCATCACGACCTATCACCCACTCGCACCACAACTAACCTAATTGTGCAACTTCTTTCTAGGAGGCATAACTTTCGCCTTATGTGGTAAATTTTTGACTTCTTATAGTCATTGGAAAGGTATTTCTAAGTGCTACATTGTGGTATCAATGGTTTTTCTAGATGTTTTTATTTTGACAAAGAAATATTTGTCTGAAAAAATGTCTTGTACCTAGTTAATTTCCTTACTAGGGACATAGGGAACATATTCACATGTTAAGTTTACTTAGTATTATAAGATTCCTTCTAGAAGTCTTAGTTGTCATTTTTAGATCTTATCTTATCCTAGGTAGTTATGAGTTAGTTGTCTCATGTGATAGGATTAAAACACTTGTCACAATCTTGTCTAATCCTTTCTCTCACCTTGCCTTTATAAGCAAGGCATCTCATGTACATTTTTTTATTCAACCATATTTAATCTTGCATTGTTGAAGCAAGTATTCTTGCCATTTTTGCTCCTGTAGAAGATTTTTTGGTCTAGCAATTGGTCTTGGGGGTGTTGAGTCACCATCAACTCCTACAAGAAATGTTATTTTGAAGTTGGATGTTCTTTTTAGACTTGGAGAGATCATAAATTGTGCATATGGGGTCGAATTTGGACTTCTTATAGTCCACATCAATATTTTTTAGAGCATTACACAATGGATTAGGTTTGGAGATGTTTTGACATGATTTATTTTCTATTTTTTCCTTCTTAGCTATTTATGGATTTGTATTAATATGGTACTTTTGTGAGTTGATAGAAAATTGAATCTTGGTGATTTTGTATTTGAGTCATTTTATACTCACATGTACATCTTTGATTATCCTTTATTGACATGATTATCAATTCATTGTTGATTTTGTATGTTGCATTGTTGGATCTACAAGTTGTGTAGTGTTGTAGATTGTAATTACAAGTTGCACATATGACTCAGATGTGGGTTGTATCACCCTATCTATACCAATGCATGTGATTGTGCTCTTGGATGCATCATTGAGGGTATATACCACTCTAGTATCTTACACATTTACATGGGTGTTCCTAGCCACTACGGACCACATCACCAATCTTAATTTCCCATGCTTGGGAAAATATTGTTCCTCAAAAAACATTTGATGTATGTGCTTACCATGATTATGATTTGACACACTTTGCTTGCTTGATACACAATGGATTCATTTACAACTATAATTTTATATGATTTACATACCTGGAAAGTACATTTATATTTAATGTAGTTTTTCCACCTCTCCTAAAATTTCATGTATCCTACAAATGTAACCAATTGTTTGCTTTAACACTCTCATGTTGTTCTAAGGGCCCCAAAAGGAAAACCCCCCCGATGAATACTGAAACCCCCAAGCCTAAACCTCCCACCAAAAAGAAAAAGGGTGGTGTGGGGAATGCTCAGTAGAAAGTTGCGGCTAGGCTTTGTGAGCTCAAAATTGCTCCTCGCAAGACTGACAACAAACCTACAGCTAAGAAAAAAGTTAAAGAAGAGGGGAAAGGCTAGGTGGAGCTGCTGACCACTAACATTGAAGGGAAGAATATGGTTGGAAGAGATTCTAAGGGGGACACCGTGGTGGTTGCTATTGTGGAGATGGGGTTAGAGAATACCAGCATTAGGAGATCTAGCAGGCTGGCGAAACATAGTAAGAAAGTGTAGGTTAATAACATTTCCAGTGATGAGGAGCAGTCTGGCAGTAAAGGTAAGAGGAAGGAGGAAGACACGGAGGAGGAGGAGGAGGAATTTGTTGAAGGACCCAATCACTTTTCCGACTTCAACAAGATGCTCAAGGATGATTCAACGACCCAGTCCTCAGACCCCCAAACTATGGAAGAAGATAACGCAAAGACAATGGACAAAGTGGAGGATTATAGCATGATGCTGGAGCGGGTGGAGAAGCTTGAGAAGAAATTCACTGGATTGACTCAGTTCACTATCAAGATGATCCACCGTGCAGCTAGTACCCTTTCTACTGTACTTAAGGACGAAATGGATAAGAAGGCTATGGAGGAGGGCCCCAACTGGGTTGGGGTGGATGTTATTAACCTTCTCTCTCATAATTGGGAGAGTATTAGTTAGTCTGTTGCTGTTGTGTCCTATCTGTTGGGTCATTGTTTTGTCGATTGTTGGTCCACTATTTCTATGTTTTGTTTTTTTGGTGGTTAATGTTTTAATTCTCTAGACCTGACCTTTTTGGCCCTTGTGGCTCATTGTGTAAAGGGTACAACACTCTGTAAATGTTACTTATCTTATCAAAAACACTCTCATGTTTTGTTTTGTAGATGGTTATAGGTGCCAAGAATCATCTTTAGAACATGATATGCCTTGTGCTCCATGTATCTTGCTAGCCATTGATTACAAAATAAGGAAGATCACTACCACTTTCCATATAGGTGGAATTTCTCTTCCCCATCTTATGATTGTTGACATTAAGATTTAGTTTGCATTGCTTCCTAATTGTTTCATGGAAGCTACTTGTTGCACAATTTTCCTTTGTTTTGTAGGTTCCTATATGCATAACAAAGAATGAGCTTACATGATGACATATTGTATGATCTATCACTTTATATGAAACCCTTGAGTTGAATGATCATTCTAAGATTCACATGTAGCTCAAAGTGGCCTAGGAACATTGTAATGATGATATTTGTATATCCATGTCATTTCCCATTTGATTTCTTTTCTATTTTGAGGACCTAGGAATAGGATCACACCAAATATTTAGTTCACCTACGTCAATTTTTTCTTAATGGTGTGATTTCATCAAAAGGAAGATAAATACTTTGGTACATATAGAAAAATATCCCCTCATGTATTTATAGTGTAAGGAGAATAGTGAAGTGCTAAACAACATAATTAGAAGCTTACTATGTGAGTGTTTGAGGTATGGAACTTTGTTAACAAACCTCAGTGAAGCTCTTAAGTTGAGTTAATAATAGTAAAAAGAGATAAAGATGGCAATAGATGCTAATCTAAGTGGTGGAAATAAATGTTGCTTTTGTTTGATACAAGCACATGTGTGACTATAACTAGCAGATGCTTTTGTCGTGACTTTCAATTGTGAAGTTGATAATGAAGACCAATTTGATTATTGTTGATGCCTTATTCTAGTAGATTAGGATCGGTGACTAATTCTTGTGAGAGGAGAGATGCTTGTTTTATTTTTATACTCTTTCAATTGTGAAGTTGATAATGAAAACCAATTTGATTATTGTTGATGCCTTCTTCTAGTAGATTAGGATCGATGACTAATTCTTGTGAAAGGAGAGATACTTGTTTCCTTTTTATACTCTTTCAATTGTGAAGTTGATAATGAAGATCAATTTGATTATTGTTGATGCCTTCTTCTAGTAGATTAGGATCGATGACTAATTCTTGTGAGAGGAGAGATGCTTGTTTTCTTTTTATACTCTTTCATATGCGAAGTTGATAATGAAGACCAATTTGATTATTGTTGATGCCTTATTCTAGTAGATTAGGATCGATATTTAATTCTACTGAGAGGAAAGATGCTTGTTTTCTTTTTATACTTTTTCAATTGTGGATTTGATAATGAAGACCAATTTGATTATTGTTGATGCCTTATTCTAGTAGATTAGGATCGATGACTAATTCTTGTGAGAGGAGAGATGCTTGTTTTCTTTTTATACTCTTTCAATTGTGAAGTTGAAATGCCTTATTCTAGTAGATCAGGATCGATGACTAATTCTTGTGAGAGGAGAAATGCTTGTTTTCTTTTTATACTCTTTCAATTGTGAAGTTGATAATGAGGACCAATTTGATTATTGTTGATGCCTTATTCTAGTAGATTAGGATTGATGACTAATTCTTGTGAGAGGAGAGATGCTTGTTTTCTTTTTATACTCTTTCAATTGTGGCGTTGATAATGAAGACCAATTTGATTATTGTTGATGCCTTATTCTAGTAGATTAGGATCGATGACTAATTCTTGTGAGAGGAGAGATGCTTGTTTTCTTTTTATATTCTTTCAATTGTGAAGTTGATAATGAAGACCAATTTGATTATTGTTGATGCCTTATTCTAGTAGATTAGGATCGATAACTAATTCTTGTGAGAGGAGAGATGCTTGTTTTCTTTTTATGTACTTTCAATTGTGAAGTTGATAATAAAGACCAATCTGATTATTGTTGATGCCTTATTCTAGTAGATTAGGAATGATGACTAATTCTTGTGAGAGGAGAGATGCTTGTTCTCTTTTTATACTCTTTCAATGTGTGGTCCTTATATGGAAGAATTTTACAATGATGTCTTTATATACACAAATATTATGTAAAATTTGTCTTCACATATGAATTTTTCCTTAGAATTGTCAATATATTTGAATATCTCTTAATCCTAATATTCTTTTAGGAGGTTGTAGAGGTTGATCCAAATTGATTTTTCTTGGATTTGAAAATTGAGTGGATCAAAATTCGCCAACAAATTTATTGTTGATAACCCTACATTTTCTATTGTCTAGAGTCTGTCATTTAAGATTCTTTCCTTTTCTTGAGGTGAGGGACAACTGACCAAGATGAAAACAAATAGGAGACAAATACTACTTTCCTACATCTTCAATCTACAAATTTATCCTTCCTTGAGAGACTTCTTGGTATTTGCGCCACAAAATGCTTTTTCTTCCTTCCTGTGTAAAAAGTGTTGTGATAATGTATTTGGAAAAATACTCTTTAACAGTAAGGGAATTGATTGTTTGATCTTCCAACTAAAATTACATGCATAAATCTTTAGGAATCCAACATCACTTTCTTTTCCTTGCATTATCCGCCATCTTCCACCGTGGGGGAGAAAACTATAGAGGAAGTGAAGTTGAAAATGGTGGAGAAAAACGAAAATAACCCTGGTGGGCACGACCAAATTGTTGTAAATTAGAGAGAGACGATGCCTCGGGAAAGAATCTGGTCCAAACGAAGGAATTATTGCCTGTTTACCTATCCCAACAAACAGTCTTCTGATGTCGATGGTGCACCAAATACGAATACACTGTGTGCATTATTGGATTACACATTGATGAGTGATGTGTTACTGTTTGTCGCTTGCAGCATACATTTTGATGCACTCCCCACAAGATATTCAAGCAAGCTCTTCTTGACAGTAAACTGGAAATGAGGGACAGATCTGGAGTTCCTTATTGACTCCTACTCAAACTCTTATGGACACACGTGCATAATTCAGTTATGATTTATTCTAACACTCTTCTTTAAGGAATAATTGAATTTTGATGCACTCCTAACATATTTCTATTGAGTACAAATTTTATCTTGTCTAGTGGCTTAATGAATACATCAGTCATTGTCATTTGTGTTACAATATTGCAGTTCTATCTCTTGTAATTGAAACTTTTCTTTGACAAAATGATGTTGAGTTTCAATGTGCTTTGATTTTGCATGATAAACTAGATTGTTTGCCAATTTGATTGAACTTTGATTGTCACATTTGATTGGATTTGGTCCTCTTGCTCTTGTCCCATATCTTCAATAATCCACCTTAGCCAAATAGCTTCGCAGGTAGCATTGCACAATGCTTTGTACACAACTTTTCTAGATGATAAAGAAATAGTTGGTTGTTTCTTATTGCTCCAAGAAACAACACCATATCCTATGTTGAATTGTAATTTGCAATCATTTGGATCACCTACCCAATCAGAATCTGAATAAACTGTCAACTCAACATTCAAATGGTTGGTATATTCAATGCCAAAATCTATGGTACCTTGTAGGTATCGATTGACTCTCTTGGCTGCTTTCCAATGAGACTCAAGAGGCTTAGCCATGAATTGGCTAAGTATGCTAGCTGAATATGCAATATCAAGCCTTGTAGTGGTCAAGTAGTTCAAACTTCCTACCATCTGTCTATACAAAGTCCCATTGACTTCTATAATATCATTATCACTAGAAAGCTTAACATTGTGTTCCAATGGAGTAGACATTGCTTGACAATCTTGCATATAAAACCTTTGAATAATTTTTTTGCATACTTTCTTTGAGTAATAAAAGACTTACCATCTCATCTCCATACTTCAATTCTTAAAGAATAATACATTTTTCCAAGATCCTTCATTTCAAATGCATGCAATAATTTTTTTTTGATTTCATCAATCAACTCTATAGCACTTCTTGTTATGATTAAGTCATCCACATACAATGAAATCAAAACAACATTCCCATATTCATCTTTCTTTATGGACAATTTTGGATCATTTTTACTCTTGATATACACTTGTTGAAAGAAGAATTTATCAATTTTCTCATACTATGACCTTGGTGCTTTTTTGAGACCATACAATGCTTTCTTTAACTTGCATACCAAATGTTTTTTCCCCTTCTTTACAAAGCCTTCTGATTGAACACAATATATTTCTTCTTTTAAATCACCATTAAAAAATGTTGACTTAACATCCGTTTTATGTAGACCCCAATTAAACTTAGTAACAAGTGCAATCATGAGCCTAATTTTTAGCAAAAGGTGCAAATGTATCCTCATAATATATTCCTTCTTTTTGTGAATATCCTTTTGAAACCAATCTAGCTTTAAATTTATCAATAGTACCATCAACTTTACACTTAGTTTTGAACAACCATCTAGAGCCAATTTAGGAATTTTATTTGCAATTAATTTAGTTAATTCCCATGTGCCATTATCCATAATTGAACCATATTCTTCTTGCATACCATTCATCCATCTTGTATGAACCTTAGCTTCTTCATAATTATGAGGCTCATCTATACTCATTACTTGAGCCATTAGAGCATAGTCATTATACCTGGTTGGTGCCTTGGTTTGCCTCATTGATCTTCTTAATGCATCACTGCTAGATGGATTAGCTTCACTTTACCTTGTTTCATGTCCACTTTGATAATGATTTTCTTGATCTTCAACATCTAAACTTTCACTATCTTCTTCAAGTATTTTCCATGAAGTAGTGTTTTCTTCCTTTTCTTCCTCTTGAACATCATCTACAAATTCAAGAAATATTACATCTCTACTAGAAAAATCTATGAGGAGTATGATTATACATTTATTAGGCCTTATGATCAACACAATAACCAATGAATATACATTTGACTGGCTTAACATCAATTTTTCTCTCAATTTCTTTTGGAATATGACAAAATGCCTTACTTCCAAAAATTCTCAAATGGCTAAAAATTCTCAAATGGCTAACAATAGATTTAGTACCTATGAAAGCCTCATAAGGAGTTTTATTTGCTAGATAATTGGTTGTTCTTCGATTCAACAAATAAACAACTGTACTAATTGCTTCAACCCACAAATTAATAGGGAGATTCTTTCCATTGAGCATACTCCTAGCACACTCAACTATAGTTCTATTTTTCCTTTCAACCACACCTTTTTTGTTTGGGCTATGAAGAACTATGTACTGCTTGATAATGCCATGTTATCTTTACAATATTTCACAAAAAATAATAAAGTGTATTCCCCCCTTTGATCTAATCGAATAATTTTAATATTGAGTTGTTTGTTTTTCCACCATAATTTTAAATTCTTTAAACATTCAAACACTTCACTCTTATTTATTAAGAGATAGACTCAAGTATATCTAGTGCTATCATCAACAAATATAAGAAAGTAAGAAGCTCCTCCCAATGATTTTGTTTGTATGGGACCACACATATCTGTATGTACTAATTCAAGAATGTTTCTTTTCCTTTGATTTGGATTTATTGAAAATTCATTTCTATGTTGTTTACCCAATGCACAACCGTCACAACTAATGTATTCGTTCTTTAATATTGGAAGACCTTGCACCATATCTTTTCTTTATGGAGAAATAAGATCTTGAAGATTTAAATGACCATACCTCTTGTGCCATAGTTCTTTAGTTGATACACATGTAGAAGCAATTGCTTGATGAATTTCTACTTTAACATTAAGTTTATACAAACCTCCCATTCTGATTCCTTCAACAATCACATTATAGTGATCTTCCATATCCTTTATTTGACAACCAATCTTCAAGAATTCTACTTTTAAACCTTGATCAGTAATGGTTGAAACTGATATTAATTTTTTCCTAATTCCTAGGACATACATTACATTTGCAAGTTTCTTGCATTTCAATTAGGAAATTGCACACTTATATCACCATAACATTTTATGTCATGAGACCTATCATCTCCTAAATAGATCTTGCTACCATCATTATTTTCATGAATTTTTTTAAGCCAATTTCTATGACATGACATATGAATTGATGCCCCTGAATCTCTTAACCAATTATTGCAATCATCTATTTCAGCAAAAAGAACATCTTAGATAAACAACTTTAGATCATGAAGGTTATATGTTGCCTCATCCTCAACATTCACATCGTTAACTTCATTTTTATAATTTTTGGACTCATTAAACTTCTTTTTCCGACATTCATAAGCATAATGTTCATAATTCCCATAATAATTACAATTTCCATTTTTCTTTATATTAGAATTTGATTTAGATGATGCTCCATCTTGATACCTTTTTTTGTCAAATTTATCTCCTTTGTTCTTTGCCCATACAATGTGAGGGCAAAAACCCATGTCGTGATTGGGGAGCCAAAAGTGAAGATCTATGAAATTGTTCAAAAGTTGGGAGTACATTTTCTAGTGATGTGTAGCAGTGGCCATGGTCCTTTCATCAGGTAATATACTTCCTATATGTCTATCTAGTCATTTCAATACCCATTGAAGATATTTTATAAATAAGTTGACCATTGATTGTTTGATAGAATTTTGTAGAGCAATCAAGGGAAGTGTGAATGATCATTGCTCTTGAAATGCTATGTGTCTAGTTGTGGTTGTTAATAAAAAGGTTTTATGAGGATAAAAATGAACATTCTATTCTTGGCTTCACAAGGTCTCGCCTTATACATATTGAGATGAGCTTTTGAGAAGCAAAACAAGGTCTATGATTGGGGTTTTTAGGTGAATTTCATGAGAATGTCGCATCATTTTTCCATTCCTACAAACATTATATGATGAACACCATAACTAGGCTTAAATATTTCTACTAGTTTGATGAACTTTAGTTATTGAATCTCTTTTCCAATTTTCTTATAGGGTATGCATCATATCATATTGAATAATGTACAATGAACACTAATGAGACAACAATTTGCATCTATGGTGGATTGATCTTCATTATACGTCCAAAATATCTTTGATGGACTCATCCAAGTAGTGTCTTTAGTTTCTTTTCCCTTTCAATCAATTAGATACTTTAGATATTCATGGTATTGCTTATCTTTTCTTTTCTTGATGACTTTGGAGTTGATAATTACACCTCTTGTTTTTCCCTTTCAGGTAATTTTTCCCTCTAATTTGAAAGTTTCACATATGAATCAACATCATCTTCACTTGATTGGGCCTCATAGAAAGGGATCAACTTGGCAACATTAAAGATAGGTGAAATATCCACTACATCTAGTAGTTTGATCGTATACATTAAGTGAATTATTTCAACACCTTATGTAATCCAATATTCTTTCATTCTAGCTAATTGTAGTTCCCCTTTGGAAATATCTCCTTCTTCCAATGCATGACAAGCAATTCACCTACCCAAAATTCTACTACCCTTATCTTCAAATCAACATATTTCTTGAATTTGGTGGTACTTTGTGTTGCATGTGTTGTCATTAATGTCAACTTAATGGTATTGTGGAAGGATTCATGTGATGCAATCAATGTGATGATCAGAAGTGTTGTGAAGTGAAGAGCATGGTAATGGATGTCATGAGCATGTTGACCATAGTTGTACCATATCTTCAGTTGCTCATGAATAGGTGAAAGATGATAGATGGGAGTGTATGTTGATATGAAGAATTTGTGGTTTCTTGATTTTGATATAAATTGTTGTCTATGGTAATTTGAATGGTGTATTCTTTTCCCCTTTATGTAAAGCATTGATGAAAGAAAGCATAAAAGGTTTCATGCAATTAAAGGCACATGAAGTTGTACTAAAGAATCTCAAGAGAATGCTCTGCATTCCTCTATATTTGAAGATATGGCCTTACAGTTTGGAAGTTAGACAAAGACTGGTGTAAAGTATGTATATTCTTGATTTCAAAACATAGAAGTTATTGTAGAAGTTTCTAAAGCTAGCAGATTGAAGACTATGTTGTTGCAATAAGAAAGGATCAGAGGAATGCTTCACATTTGAATATGTGATCTTGCAGCTTGGAGGATAATTTCATATTGTCTTTATTTTTTCTCCCTTCAAGTTTTAGTTATTGAGGTGTACCACAAGTCTAGATTCCAATGTTCTATCTCAAGATTGTGTTTTGGGTTTGCAAGAGATGTTGGGGTAAGTGTCTATTTGTTTGAGCCAGCATAAAGTTACATGAAATTATGAAAAAAATGTATGAGAATGCTTTTGAATGTCATATAATGTTCTTAAAGTGACCCACATGATGTTTTTTGTTCTCTCTAATACTACCTTTGATCTGAACTAATGCATGGAAGGTTAATTGTTTGTTGGGCCAACTTGGTATATTGAGATGTTTGTGCCAAGTTTTGATAGGTGTACCATCATGGAGATATGTGCTAAGGTAAAATAGGTCCCAATTATCTCCTAGTTTGGACCGTATTTGATTCTCTTATACCACTGATGCTTTGGAGCCAACTTATTGTGGTCGTTGCACATTTCATGTCACATGTTTCTTTTTGGCCGACTAAGGAGAATTTTTTTGAAGCTTGCAGAGAATATAAATGAAAGATCAATTTTGTTGCAAAGTGTGTAGTAGTGTGAAGATGCATGAGTGAGTGCAAGTATGTGAAGAGGTATGTGTGAGTTTATGTATGAGGAAGTGTGTTGAAAGTATTGAGTTGAAGGTAGTAGAGGTTTTTGAGTAGAGGTGTTGAAGATATATGTTAGAGTGAAGTGTGTTGCGGTGATGGTTGATCAACAAATTGCATCAAGTATTTTGTATAGAGGTTGTAGCCTCATTCTGTAAGATTTTTTGTTTATAGGGAGTAGTAGATTCCTTTGGTTGAATCCATAAAAAACTATTTTGCAAGGAGTTGTAGCTTCCTTTGGTTGTAGCCTATAAAACTTATTGTAAATCTTGTTTTTATTTGTGAGGCTAGATTTGGACAATAGCTCCAAGTAGCTTGCTCATCATGGTTTTTCCATTCTAGGGCTTTCCACATAAATCTGGTGTTATGGTTATGTGCTTGTGAGTTTTAATTGCATAGTTTGATACTTTATCTATTTAAGGTAGTATGAATTATTGGTTGATAAAGTTGATTTGCATTAATTGTGGTATATACTGATTCACCCCCCCTCGCAGTATATTAGTGTGTTCTAACACTTTGCATGAGTTTTTCATGCACTTCTTTCATGTATTCTAGAAAATCTTATGCTTCTACACTGTGCATGCTCACATAAACCATGTTTCACAAGTCAATCACTCCCCTTTTAGTATTCCCATACATAATTTGAAGAGGGTCACATTTCAATTCCATTGAAACATCTAGCCAAACATGTCGGCAAGACGATTTTTCCCTTGTATCATTTCCTCAAATTTTTCTTTGGCTTCATCATCCTCCATCATTTCTCCTTGACCCGCTTTCTTCAATTCTCTCCTCCAGAGTCTGATCTCCCTTTCACTTGGAAACATTAATCATTATAAAACCCTATAGGCTAGCAAAATATTGTTCTGATACCACTATAATGTCACTAACATACAATTTTCAACAAATACAGATCACCATAGATCAAATGACAAAAACACTAAATTCTTACAAAAATCCTTGAAGCTCATATGCAATACCTGAATGAGAATGCCCTAAAAAAACAAAGGGGTTTCATCCTCTAATCCTTGTGAACACTTGGTTTTCATCCAATGAACACCACTCCTATGGGTTTTCATCCATAGAAGGAAATAGAACACAAGTGTCCCAAATTTACAAGAAAATTACATAATAATTCCATGCCATTACATGAATTGATTTCCTATATTTTTATGCTAATAATCCCCTCTAAGGAATAGGCCAGCCTTGAGCCCAATTGGCACCAAAGCCCAAAATTTGAATTCTCAACACACTATATTAGGTTGGCCTTAAGGCCAATGTAGTTTCCTTCAGAATAAGAATTCCATCGTATGGACCCATCCAAGTGCTTTCCTTACCCTTTCCTACTTCTTGAAACTTTGTCGTTACTGCCTCATGATCCCACAATCCCTTATCCTTCAAGTTTGTATGAGTGGGTGCCAGTTGACTAGCATAGTCGCCTTGTGATAGCAATATCTTTCTGCTGCCCAATCCTTCTTTATTGAGATTTGGATATGATATACAAGTGTCATCATAGGTGTTATGTTTCAAACCTCACACCTAAATGCGCTCCTGCAGAGGAATGCAAAGGGATTCCCATAATCAACTCTATTATAGCACAATGAGCTTGCACTGGCGATCTTCTGATGGCGATATCTTTCTAGTAGATGATCCTTTTCCCACAAGCTTTGGATATGTTGTGGGGCCTTTATTACAGATTTTATGTCCCAAACCGTGGACCAAGATGAGCTCCTATGAAGGAATGTGGTAGAATCCTCGAGCTCCACTTTGCAACTATCTTTTGAAAAAGGGACATGATATACAAAGATATACTTTTCACATAAAAGAACTTGTGTACGGTTATAAATTTGTTTCAAAATATGAAAGAACTAACTCTAAACTACCCCTAGGCATGCCTTTTAGCCTTGAACCACTGTCCTATTCACTAGTAACTTGTTACAAGGAAAAGGTCACATGTGTCTTAGATGTCTGACTAGGTCCAATCTCTCTTTGAGCATTGTAAAACTTTATGCCTATCTTGACTCCTTTGAATACTCCAAGAAAGCATTGTTGAGATGATATTTGACTTTCTCCACCTTCCTCTTCTTTTTTGGCTCCTATAAAGACTCCAAGAAGCTTGCCTCCACTCCTAGATACTTACAACTGATCCTCAAACTAATTCAATTGCCCTATATATCTTCTCACTTGTTGTCCAAGTTATTCAGTTGATTTTAAATTCCCTCTTAAGTTCTTTGGACTTTTCCAAAATTTCATGAACCCTTTTCCATGTCTATATGGCATGTGTGAGAAGGTTTGAAATAGTAAAAGTGAATAAATTCCCTAGGAGGGTGTAACAGGATCTTGAAAACTATTTTGGCACATGTTTCATCATGATTAATATTCTTACTCTTCAACTATAGTTTTCCAATAACACTTTACCCTTGTCAAGTACTTTGTAGCTCACTTCCAGGCATTACTCTTTAAGATATTTCATGGCTTGTGTTCTCGCATATCTCTATCTTTGTGATTTTGTGTTATACAAACTACATGTTTGAATTGTCACTTGAGATTATCATTCTCTTGTGTCCACTCATGAAATTTTATGTAACAGTTGATACCTTTTTAATTCATATCATTTTACATATGACTAACCTATATATGTTGAAAGATGTATAACTGAGTACATACCACAATGTTGCCCCTTATATCCTATCTTCACCAACTCATTGTCATGATCTTCTTTGTCACTATGCTTTGTCTTGTTGGTTCTACATGTGCATCTATTCCCTGTCATGTCTAACTGACCACTCTCTTGCATATTATTACTTCACTAGGTCCCTTCATGTATGTCATGACTTTGTTCTTGCTTTGTCCTTTGTTCACTATATACTATCATTATGCCTTATATGATTGAAACTCTGCCTCCTTATGTGCTTTATCACATAACACTTAATGCCTTATACTCTTACTATACGTGGTCTTACCATTGTTTTAATGTCATCATTGTCATCTTTGAAGTGTTCTTTCACTTAAAACCACTCCTTTATGTTGATCATTGGGATGTAAGAGTGCATGCACATGTCTGTCATATTGATTACTCTTTTCTTTGGTCAATAATATTGTAATTGCTCTTTGTTTTTCATGGTTATGCATAGGCTTTATGATATGACTGTCATGAGATTCCAATTGTCTTTTAGCTCCTTGGAACTCTATTAACTATCCCATGCCATGGAAATTATGCTCAATAAACCTCCATTTCCATTATCACTATCACCATTAATTATCACCATTTTGACTATCACTATATGAGATCATTATTTTGTTGATATGGTACTTCCACCTATCATCTAAGATATGCATGCAAAATTTCATACAACTTTGTCCTCCATGGCCTACTCATTGTAGAATGACACTCTATCTCATTCCCTTATAGCTTTCATATGCCTTTTGTTGACCTTTGGATCTCCTTTCATACCTCTACTATTGCATTGAATGTTTTCTTAGCTCAAATAGTGCTTGTAAATAACCCTTGGATTTGTTTCCATTTGGGTGTCCTTATATGAGTTTCATCACTATGATGACCTTACCGTGCTATATGGGTCTCTATGACTTGAGGGAACTTGAAGAATCTTAATATACAAGACTATCCAGTAGCCATGTAAGGATTCATATCTTTTGTGTCATTCTATCGTTAGACCTGTCATATGCAATGAAAAACTTGGACTATCATATCTATTATTTGTATATATTTTTAGCCCTATCCTCTATACTTCATGTTGCCATTAACATTCCTTGTGACTGTAGCTTTTCACTCTATCCTCTGTAACTATTTCTTCTTGCTAAAATCATAATCACTCTTGTATCATGGAACTGCCGCTTTGAACCTAATGTTGTCCTTCTTTGATTTGATGTTGTCTTGTTGTGTTGATGCAATTTCAATGAAAAAACCTCATAGTTATTTAGAATTTAGGGTTTAGGAGGATAAGCACTCTTGTCTTTATACTTACTTTGACATTCTCTTTATAGGGACTAATAGGTCCAAATAATATCTTATTTTATGTTGTTTTTATGCATATTTTGAGATACTTTTTGATAAACTTTCCAAACAATGCTCCTACATTGCACTATCCTTTCATATCTATTATGCAGACTTGAACCTTAAATGCAATGATGGAAAAATGGTTATAATATATTAGTATTGTATGATTTATATGTAGATATGTATGAAATGTTGATGGAATGCTATGTTTTTATTATGATAGTTATCCTTGTGTACATGCTTTGCAAAATTAACTTGTTTGCAGCTAAAGTGGAACCATAGCACACAACAGTTGTGGGATGAACCCGTAAAAAAAGGAATGACTGGACACCGAAACAGGGGAAGCTCCAGGTTAAGTTGAACGTGATGGTTGTTGATTAAAGACACTTGATGAAGGTTTAACATGGCATTATTATGACCAGTTAATAAACGCTAAAGAAGAGGTCTCCTTCACTTATAGGATTTTGACAAATGGTTGTATGTTTACATGCAATTCTGTTTTAACAGAGTTTTATTCCTATTAGGATTCCTTTTCCTTTTCAGTTATAGGTTGAATAAATCAATCTTAACTCTATGCTCTAAATATCTGGGAGTGGAGTTAATGATTTCGGTTAAAGTTTTTGCTTTGGATAAGATTCCCTCAAGCTTGTATATATAGTTGTTGGTTGAATCCATAGGATGGTTAGTTGGTTTTCAGTTTTATGTTATCAGTTACTTTCAATTTCAGAACATGAGGAATATTAAAATGATTGAGTACAATATGTGGAAAGATCTTTTGTAACCTTTTCTGAATGTGCAATGAATTGAGTTAATTTCATGGGATGCGTGAAATTTGTTAGCTAGATTTGGGTTTAATTAGAGTGAGAACATTCACTTGAGCAAGCCACTCAAGGTATTGTTCCTCACTTCATTTTCCAGTTATTTATTTTTGTTAGTTGTTATTAGTTTACCATTCTTTCATGAATCATATGCAGGCTAATTAGAACTTCATATCTTGCTTATTGTTAATGAATGCTTATGAATATGCATGCAATGGTTAACCAATAGTACTTTGGAGGTTGGTTTAATTGAGTAATTAGTTTTTATTAGTTATGAGTTATTACTGTAGACACGTCAAATTGACATAATGCATTCAACTAGGTCATATTCATCCATTCGGCAAATAAATCAAGTTTATTTATCAATCTCCTAAAGTCATTAGTTTAAATCAAATAAATCAAACTTAATCCTATCATCATCTATTTGATTAAATAAATCAATCATTTATTTAATTAATTCTCAGAGCATCATTCATCTCCCTTTGATTTGATTTAAATCCCTAAATCAAGTCAAAGTGGTCAAATTAGCCTAATCATCATCCTAGCTAATTAATCCTGATCTAATGCTAATCCCATCCCACTTGCATTCTCTAGATATATCCACTTGCACAATAAATCAATTTTATTGATTTATTAAAAACCTCATTTTCCCTCAACATGAAGTCAAACATGGCATTTATTGCTCTTTTTCCTTGTCCCCCTCTCAAAATTTATTGCAAATTTGAATTCAAATTCTCCCCTCATGGGCACTCTTCCCAATCTTGCACAACCATTGACCATTCACACTTGACAAGTGGCCTTATCTTATTGGCTTGATCTTTGTCCCACATTGGTCCATTTCAACACTTAGCATTTTGAAAATCTATAAAATAGAGGCTTCATCTCTTATCAAACCCTTCACAATCTCTCCACAATTTTATGCAAGGTTACTCTCTTCATTTGAGATTTGATCTTGTCCATTTCACTCCATCATCTCCATCATTTACACAACTTGAGCTTTGATCAAGGGTTGGGAAAGGGTCACTAGCACATGTGACACCAATCCACTATAAGATGCTAGTTTGATCATTAGAATGATGCTCTTCTATGTTTTGCTTGTTTCTTTGGCATCATTCTTGTGATTAAATGAATCTTATAGGGGATCTTTTGTTTGCTTTGGTTTACTAACAATACTAATGGTTTTTGTTTTTGATCCAATGCAGATTTAGGGTATTACAATTACAACATCATTTCATTAGTAATAGTTCAGTTATAGTCTAAGCTATAGGTACCTATAGCCACTAGTTTTGGTTATGTTTTTCACTATTTTGTAATTCTGTGAGTTTCTAGCAAGTAGAATAACTTGAATAGGGTAGCTTAATTCATTTTTTAACCGTTCATTGAAATTTCAAATAAATTACATTTTTATAAACTAGACTCCACTCTACACATATTCAAAAAAAAATTGATTAGTTTTCAAAAATTATAGGAGTGTCACAACCAAAATTCTATTTTTTAGGATGTGTCCACTTTGAAAATTAGTAAAAATTCATATATTCATTAAAAAATAATTAAAAAAATCAAGCATAAACTACATGATGTTGGCTAATTTCACATTGAAGCAATTTTAAAAATACCAAAAAAATGTTAACCTTTTGAGGGAGCCACAACATATGCTATGTTATGTTTTTTGACAAAACAAACACTAATTTTTGTGGCTCCCCTTTTTTAACCCTTTAATCTCTACCATTTAAAAAAAAATAGTAGTTTAGAAAGTAGAATTGGAGCACTACGATCCTTATTTTTGTTGCATCTAAATTTTTTGAGTGTAACTATCCTCAATTTCACATCTAGGGTTAGTATTTCCTAATTTTAGAAAGAAAAAAAAGTGCCCATTTAAGACCCCTTTTTGACCCCCCATCTTCCTGCACTTACCCCTTTAAGAACCTATCTTCCAGTTATAGTGCTAATCGTGAGTCAAGGAGCATAACTATTATTCTCAAGATTGATAGTAGTCAAGGAGCAGAACTATTATGCTCGAGATTGACAAGTGTCTAGGATTAGTCCTATTATGCTTGAGATTGATAGGTGTCTAGGAGCAATAGTATTATGCTCGCGATTAGTAGGTGTCTAGGAGCAATACTATTATGCATGAGATTGACAAGTGTCTAGGAGCAGTACTATTATGCTCGAGATTGACAATAGTCAAGGAGCAGTACTATTATGCTTGAGATTGACAATAGTCAAGGAGAAGTACTATTATTGGTGCAGTCATGGATGAAGGGTCTAGAAAGGACTATCCAACTGTGTAGCTTAGAGTCAACACAACAAAAAATAACACAAGAAATACTCAAAAAACAAGATCTTTACTGAATCAACAATTGAAATCTTACATGCATCACATGCGAAATAACTAGGGGTCACAGGCCTACCACAAGGGCATTCAACATTACAACTAGCCCAAAGCCTTATTACAATCCCATCATGGGGTAGATTGAAATATCTAAACTCTAAACATGAAATCCTAACTCTTATCTTAGCTAACTTCTTCCTATGAATTACAAATGCTCTTAAATATGATTGTCCAACTCCAACAAATGTCTACATTGGCCTCAAAGGTTTACAAAACCTAATAGATGATCAAATGTGAAGATCGGCCTCAAAACATGAAAGGTAATTCTTTGTAAGATGAAATGTGTTGCGGATCTCCAAGAAAGATCCCCTTGGACCCAAAATACTTGTATGATGTTCCATTAAGCTCCACACACTCCAAAATAGGTCCGCACAATGAATCCTGGACAAGGTCAGGCCTAAATACTCTAGTTGTGAATTAACAGTGAAACTCTGAGAGTGATAGCTTTTTGCAAACAAATGCATATATCCTGAATTTTGGATATGATGTAGATAACCTTGTGTAGATGTTATATCCTGCTCTGTGAGCTAAGAAACAATGATGCGATCAAATGTGAAATGCATTGTTGGAACAACTACAGACTAAAATGAAAGAAAATAAATGTTTTTGGTTGATACAAGATTTCTTTACAACTAGGGATGCTCCTACATCAATTATGCTCGAGATGGACAATAGTCAAGGAGCAGTAATATGATGCTCAAGATGGACAATAATCAAGGAGTATACTATGCCAGTGATGGTCATCCTTGGTTGCTTATTCGTTCAAAGGACTGTTGGGAAGAGATTTTCTAATGAAGAATAGGTAGGTAGCTATTGGACCAACCTCATAGTATAGTTTTGGCATCTCTTGATGTGGAAATGGTAGACTTGACCCTATTGAGTTGAGGGTGGATCCTTAGTGTAGTATAGGATACACTAAATCCTTTTTCGAGTTGTCTCATTATTGGGAATAGGATGCCATTTAATTGCAAACCTAAACATATTTCATGTATCTTCTAAGTCCTTGGAAAGTGTTCCCCAACACTAGGATTAGAAAGAGATTAAATTCAAATGAAATGAACATGTAAATTGACATTTGTGATTATTCCTAAATGATAGGAACATGTGGGGACGTCCAAGAAGAGCTCCTACAAGATAGGAGCACATGGGGCGCCCACATGGAAAGTGAAACCCACCTTGCTTAAGTTAACTGTTTGGAGGATTGATAACACTTCAATAATGCATGTTTTGTTCCTACAAATTAGCTATTGACATTTACATGAGTGAAGTTTAGTTTAGTTCAGTTCAATATCAGTTAAGTTAAGTTAAGTTCAGTTATGGTTTAGTTATCTTCAGTTGCATGTAGTTATTTTGAGTTGAATGCTAGTTGACTTGAGCTGACTTGAGTTGCATGACAGATAACAAGTGGATACTTTCAATTAAGTGGGGATGATCAATCATGCATAATGTTTGCATGAATTGGTGGAGAGATATGTTTTAGTTAACTAAGATTGACTTGGGATCACCTTGGGCACCCAAGTTGGCATCTTTCAGTTAAAACCTTTTGCATGAGAAGATATTTGCAAGGCTTAGTCAAGTGGGCCCATTCTTGGGTGCCAACTTTGAGGTGAAGTTTTCAATATATTTTCTTGACCAAAGTTTAGTTAAGTGTTTAGTTTGGGGCACCTAAATTGAGGAAGACTTTGGTTTGACTTCAGATTACATTGTGGAACTCTACTTGCCCAATCTAGGCATAGATTTTTGTGAGGAGCTTTATGCTCTTGTTTTTTACAACTCTTATTGAGTTTACATGCTCATTATTGTCTATTTATTGGAGCAAGTGAATGAGAGTTTGTAGCAGGTTTTGTAGGTTGAGCTTGTGCATATGTGATGGTTTGAAGCATGGCATGGGATGTGTGGATTCATGCTTGGTCACATGGAATGCATGGATAGCTTGTAATTGCAGCAAGTGTATGAGACTTACAATGAGAGTTCATTGTCAGTTGTGAAGAAGGATTGTTGAAGGCAAGGAAGCATATCATTCAAGGATTGATACAGTATTATTGTAATCTTGTTTTAAGGTAAAATAATACAAGCACTATTGATTCTAGTGGATTTTTTTCCCGAAAGTGTTTCTCCACATATATGCTATGTCACTTCTATCTTCTTGTCTCATTCTTCTACAATCTTTTGTCTCTTTCTACAATTGGTAAAATTGATCTAAACAAATAATCATACACAAAGAATTGTGACAAAGAACACTTAATTAAATCTATAGTCTCATAGTTTTACAAGTTTTAAGCTACAATATTACCTTCATTTTCAACACTAATGGTGCAAAATATCGAGAAAGGGATGAGACCCACGATGTAGTTCACAATGCACTAACATTCCTTTTCTATCTAGATGCACTAAGTGCAAGTGTGTGTTAGCCAATGTGAATGTGTTTACCAGTTTCTGTGGTATATGTCATATGCATGAGCTAGTCACTAATGTACTTGTGATGTACATATGAGTTAGTCACTTTTGTGATGCGATGTACACATGATCCCTTCACTAATGTACTTGCGATATACGTATTAGCTAGTCA
Source organism: Sequoia sempervirens (assembly GCA_007258455.2). NCBI lineage: Eukaryota > Viridiplantae > Streptophyta > Pinopsida > Cupressales > Cupressaceae > Sequoia > Sequoia sempervirens. Next base: position 32,759 of record VDFB02045746.1, read on the forward strand.
CTGTGTACATATGACATATGTTGAAACTAGTCATTAGGTATTTATGATTTATGCTAGAGTTAGTCACTATGTATATGTGACGTATGCTGGAACTAGTCACAATGTATATGTGACATATGTTGGAGCTAATCACTATGTATATGTGACATATGTTAGAGCTAGTCACTATGTATATGTGATGCATGCTAGAACCAATCATTATATATATGTGTTGTGTATGAGCTAGTCACCTTGTGTATATGCGATGTACGCTCGAGTCATTTCCTATAGGAATTGGGGGATTATGGTAAGATATGAACCCTTGTGTATTGTGTATGTTTGCACACTACTAATTGGTAATGTTTGGTATGGAACCAACACTTGATGGTGAGTTGATATCATTATATTACAATGGGCTAAGTTGATAGCTTATGCTTAATGAATAGTCGTGGTTTAAAGGCGAGATCAAAAATATTATACAAGAGGAGAGAATGAACTCTCTTTGAACTTGGTGGGTGAACTACGAAGCCTTTGATTTCCTATGGAGTACGTAGGCAAGGTCATCAGGAATGAACCCTCAAGGCTTAGGTCTAGGTCTAGGAATGACCTTAACCTTGGTAGCTTACCATTACTATGTGTAAGCATATAAGTGGCAATGTCGAGTCGATGCCTCCATAGTGAATGGATACATTTTGAATTTAACACTCCTAAGCTATAAGGAAGATGTTAAATCAATTAAGTTTGGTATTTGTTTTGAATTGATTTTAAGAAAAAAAATTGGTAGCAACCAAGGGGTGGTTGTTACATCTTTCTATTCTTTACTCTTTGTTTTCTTGATGATTTCCACGTCAATAATTGAGACCACCTCTTTTTATCCCTTTCAAGTAATTGTTGTTTCTAATTTAAAAGCTTCACATACGAACCAACATCATCTTCACTTGGTTGGCCCTCATAGAAAGGGAACAAGATTTGAACATTAAAGATAGGTGAAATATCCATTACATCTAGTAACTTGTTCTCATATGCATTCACTAATAATTGCTTCAACATCTTATGTAATCCAATCTTCTTCCATTTTAGCTAATTGTAGGCCCCCTTTGGAAATATCTCCTTCCTCCAATGCATGAGAACCAAGTCACCCACCTAAAATTTCACTTCCCTGATCTTCAAATTAGTATATTGCTTGAATTTGGTGATACTTTACTTGAGTTGTTCATGCACTTCTTTCATGTATTCTACAAAATATTTTGCTTCTACACTATGTATGTTCACATCAACCATGTCTCACAACTTAGTCACTCCACTTGGAGTATACCCATACACAATATGAAAGGGTCTCATTTCAATGCTCCTATTAATTGAATTGTGATAGACAAATTTAGCTTCCATACAACTAGATCCCAACTACTTGGTTCGTCTTCTAAAAGACATCTCAATAGGTTTCTAAGGTTTTTATTCATAAATTTTATTTGACTATTGGTTTGTGGATGTTAAGTTGAGCCAAATTATAACTTAGTGTTTAATTTTTTTTGTAAAATCCATAAAAAATGCCCAACAAATTTTGTCTCTATCTAACACTATGCTTCTTGATAACCAATGCAAGTGAACCACTTCTCTAAGAAATAAATTTTCTATGTTTGTATCATCATGAGTCCTCTTACAACAAAATAAGTCATTTTTGAAAACCTATCAAGTATGACAAAAATAGAATCATTCCCCTTCTGTGTCTTAGATAAGCCTAAGACAATACCCATGCTAATATGCACTCTTCTTTGAATAGGTAATTATTTATGCAAATCGTTGTTTGACTCCTTATTGCAGTTGACATATTCTACAACATTCTACATCTTTACATTTATTGTCATCTTGGGTCCAAGAATATCTTAAATACATTCAAATAAAATAAAAAACTCGTATAGATATCTTAAATATATGTTGACTATATTTTATTTATTTTTATTTTTAAAATATTTATCAACTTAATAAAGCAAACAATGTAGATGAGATAAACTAATTCTTTTATTAAAATTAGATGTGTATATATATGTAGTAAATAAGATAGTTCTAAAATAAAATGAAATCATTATTAAGTAAATAAAATAGCTATTTTTTTCATCTATTAATGTATTTGTAGTAATTTAAATAGATATTATTTGATATTCATATAAAAAATAAAGTAATTTATTAAATAATAATTTATTTTTATTATACTACAAATTCTCTATTTTTCATGAACAAGTGTCATGTAGTGGTGAGTACTTATCTTTGTAGTATTGTAATAAAAGTATTTGTTGTGCTAAAGGGTTGTAGCTCAATTGCTTGAGCACAATTGGTTAGGATGATGCTATGTGATATAAAAACTATCCACTAAGGTTCAAACCCCCAAAGACATGTTATGATAAAAGTCATCCACTGAGGTTCAAACCCTTAAGACATGTTTGGACTTGCTTACATATTTAAATACATCTTATGGAATGCAAAATAACAATATTTTCTTCTTTTACTTTTTTTTTTGATCCGTAAAACGCAACCGAAGTTGCATATATTATATTGATATTCAAATTTAGTACATAGAGATAGAACCCCAAAATCTAGGTCTGAAAGGAGAGAGTTACAGTTCACCCCAATTGACAAAAAAATGCCACTCAACCTCGACATGCAAACCTAAAAGCAGCCCCCAAAAGACCAAAGAGACGAACTTGCCAACCACCCAAACACAACACCAAAAAAACAACAGTCAAGCATCTTCATCGTAGAACCTACCCTCCTCCAAGATTGCAACATAGTCTCTGCACCATTGAATGCCCTCAACCTCGTTCAGTCCCAACCTGCGACAAAGGAAATTGTATCTGATCGTGGCCCACCATCTATGTCTAGCCAAACCACCAACCATGTTTAGAAGAAAGGGTTGGTGCTCCATTGCCACCCCGTGGCTAAACATTTTGTCAATGTCATCTGGCCAGGGAATCCCAACACTCAGTTCAACAACAGTGACCACATCCAAATCATCGATCAGAATGGCCACCTTGAATACCAACCTCAACAACAACAAATAGTGAACCTTAGGGATGTTCAGGTCCGAAGGAGAGGCCAGAAAGTGAGAGGAAATGCCATAATTTGTTTAGGTTTTGTTGGCGGAGAAACAAAACTCCCTACCGATTACCATCCTTACAACCTCATGGCATAGAATATCCTTGTTGAGACATATCTTCTTCAACCTCTAATCGGAGATAAAACCCAGACTATTTCTTGGAGCAATGCAGCCTCACTTGAATATCCATTTACTTTTTAAATTTTTTGTTAACTATTTATTTACTTGATTAAATAATATTATTATCAATAAGATAAAAATAGATTAATAAAATTCTATAATATAAAAGCTAGATAACAATAAAATAAACTAGCTATTAATATAGCTATTTAAATACATCTTATGCAATGCAAAATAACAAAAAGAAAACATTATTTAAATGCATCTTATGGAATGCAAAATAACAAATATTTTTTTCTTTTACTTTTTAAACTTTTTATTAACTATTTATTTACTTGATTAAATAATATTATTATCAATAAGATAAAAATAGATTAATAAAATTTTGCTATATAAAAACTAGATAACAATAAAATAAACTAGCTATTAATATACATATTAAATACATCTTATGAAATGCAAAATAACAAAGAGAAAACATGTTTTCTATTTTTTTTTTTTATCTATTCATTTACTTGATTAAATAATATTATTATCAATAAGATAAAAATAGATTAATAAAATTAGGCTATATAAAAGCTAAATAACAATAAAATAAACTAGCTATTAATATATATATTTAAATATATCTTTTGAAATGTAAAATAGCAAAGAAAAACCATATTTTCTACTTTTACTTTTTAAATTTTTTTATTAACTATTTATTTGCTTGCTTAAATAATATTATTATGAATAAGATAAAAAAAATTAATAAAATTATGGGGAGGATATATTATTAGTATTATCATATAGTAATAAGATATAATGAGTTAATATGTAAGATAACGTAACAATAGATTTTAAAAATTAAAAAAATAAGTATTATTATATTATAATAATTGAAAATATTATTATAAAAAAAAAAAAAAAATTATTTAAAAATAATTATTATTAAATAAAAATTAATTATTTGAAAACAGTTATTTAATAAAGAACAATAAACAATAAACAACCTAAATAACATATTAAGTTTCGATGTTGGTATCCCTTCTGCAAGTGTCTCGTGGCCTTTGCGGGAGGTTCAGGGTCTGCATATGGCAATTTGGGGCCTAAAAAACCATGGCCATCACTTCTCCTCTTCTCCACGACAGCACTCCACGGTGACGGCTCTGTTTTGCCTATCCTTTGCACACCTTTCGCGACAGATTCTCTGCTGCCCTTGGCCCCTACTATTCCTAGCGTCGGCCCTGCTTTGGGCGACCTTTGTGCAGTCACCGGCAGTTGGGAATTTTAATGGGCGCAGGGTTGTTGGTGGTTTGTTTGCTTGGTGGTTTGAGTTTGGGTCGCTAGACCTGTGCAACCATAGCTGTCTCCAAGGTTCCTACCTGCCAATGACGTTGCCTCCTGAAAGAAGCTCCTCCAAACGAAGAAATTATTGCCGTCTACCTACTCCAATAAATAGTCTTCTGATATTGATGGTGCATTGACTACGATCAAAAAAATTTAATGGGTCATCAATAATTGACCTGATCCGATAAGGGTTATCGGGAAAACAAGCAACAGCCGTTCCCTAAAAGTGGTTTTGCTCTGTAACCACGGGCACCCCTGTAAATAAACATCCTATATAAGTCTATCTTAAAGTAAGGGAAAAATTCAAAGGCTTAGATTATAAAGTAATGGAGCAAATTCAAGAAGTATCAGAAGATGAAGTGATGAATATGGTGAATATTGTAGTTGCGGTGGATCAGAGCCAAGAGAGTATCCGTGCCTGTGAATGGGCTTGCAAGCATCTCGTGGCTGCTCATACAAATCCTCAACAATGCTATAAATTCACGCTGCTTCATGTTCAGCCCCCTGTTTCCGTTACCTCTGGCCCTGGTAAGCTGCCCCCATCTCAATAAAAGGAGATTTAGTCAATGTGTGTGAGAATACTCTGTGTGCATTATTGGATTATACATTGATGAGTAATGTGTTACTGTTTGTCTCTTGCAGCATACATTTTGAGCAGCGAGGTATTTTATCTTCTTGAATGTGAAGAACTGAAGACTACCCACAAGATATTCAAGCAAGCTTTGGATATCTGCAATCGTTACAATGTGAGGGCAGAAACCCATGTTGTGACTGGGGAGCCAAAAGGAAAGATCTGTGAAGCCGCTCAAAATTTGGGAGCACATTTTCTAGTGATGGGTAGCCATGGCCATGGTCCTTTCATCAGGTAATATACTTCCTATATGTCTGTCTAGGGAAAAAAAAGTCATTTCAATACCCATTCAAGATATTTGGCAGATAAATTGACCACTGATTATTTGATGGAATTTTGCAGAGCAATCAAGGGAAGCGTGAGTGATCACTGCTCTCGAAATGCTATGTGTCCAGTAGTTGTTGTTAATAAAAAGGTTTGCTGAGGATAGAAATGAATATTGTATTCCCGGCTTGTCAAGGCTGTGCCTTACACATATTGAGAGGAGGGTTTGAGAAACAGAACAGGGGCCATGATTGGGGTTTTTAGGTGAATGCCACAGCGCTGCTTTTTTCCATTCCTACGAACATTATGGGATGAACACCATAACTAGGCTTCAAGCTTTCTACTGGTTTGAGGAACTTTAGTTAATGAAACTTAAATCTTTTTTCCGATTTGCTTATAGGGTATGCATCAAATCAGATTGAATGTACAATAAACACCAATGAGACAGCAGTTTGTACCTAGAGTGGATTGATTTCACTGTGCATCCAAAATCTTATCATACTCTTATGCACGATTGAAAGAATGACAAACTTTTTTTCTACTTGTCGTATTCAACAGATCTGGTCCTATGTAGTCCACCAGAAATTTGAATGACAAATAGATCAAAGTAGTTTTGTCTGATATGTCTTCATAAAATCAGCATCAGCATTTATGATTTCCTCCAGTCATCTTTTATGGCCAAATTCTACATTAACCATAATATCAGTGTTTAAAATAAATATATCCTAAATTGCACGCCAGAGCACTCAAAACCATATAAATGTAAAATCCTAATCACAAGGAGTTCCTAAAGCAATTAACCAATACAAAACCATTTACAAGGATTGATTTTGTGGTTGCTTACTACTGTTTTTGTTACACTCTGAAAGCTTGTGCTTAATGTGCAGAAAAATCATACGGAAGCAAATTCCACTTAATTAGAGCTCATAATACAACAATGGAAATTGAACGTATAGAACGGGCACAGTACAAGAACCACACGTGCCACTTAAATCTCTTTTCCATATGCTAACAAAGCTGCACTATCCAAAACAAGATTCCACAATTCTCCCTCATTGATGCAGAGAGTACCTCTGCTCTCCCTCTAACCACTCATCTCGGTTCTGCTGATCTGCATATTAGATTTTTAAACATTCACGAAACACCAAATAATACAGTAATAACTAATAGTCAAAACAAAACAAAAATCAGAACTCAGATTCATTATCACAGAAGACATAAATGAAATGGATAGAAACAGAGACAGCCAACAGAATCGTCGATCCTTCTCTTTCAATCCACGGAAAAAAAGACGAATCTTCCTCTCAAACTTCACCACCTCAAAAATCTTTTTATCCCAACCCAAAAATCTCTGCTCCTCCCAAAGACTCCCCAAAAGACCCCCACAAAACGGGAAAAAAGCCAAAAATAGACTATCCAAATCCAACAGTTACAAACCAAAATTGCACGAACAGCTTAAAAAAGAAAAAGACTGACAGGTAGTGGGAGCCCATCAATTAATCAGCGGTTACATTACTCATGGTCACCTTTCCCATGAATAGGTCGCATGGCACCTCTGTGTCTGCAAACTGCAAAACTCCATAGACAACAACAATGGCGTTCCAAAACAAGAACAACGATAATAATAATGTCCTATAGCAGATGACGCACTTCTATCCAAAAATGCAGAGGAATTGGAGTATCTTCGGAATGTTCTTTACTCCTCTAAAAATAAGAGGTTTTTGTCTGTCAGGCCCTCAATTATGCATGGTAGATGCTTGTGGAGGATAACTGAGACTCTTTGAACGATGCAGATCACTAAAGAACCAGGGATGCTTCTGCATTGAGCACCGTAGGGAAGGAAAGACATGAGCTCCAGCTCATAAGTTTTGAATGAGTTCGTCCGATGATTAATATATTTGATGGATTCATCCAAGTAGTGTCTTTATTTGATTTGCCCTTCTATTTGAATAGACACTCTTGCTACTCTTTATCCTTTGTTCTCTTGATTGACTTTGGAGTTGATGATTGAGGCTTCTTGTTTTTCTTCAATTTGAAAGTTTCGTGTATGAACCAGCCAATAATTAGTTTATATGCATTTATTAAAAATTGTTTCTAAAATCGAATCTTCTTCCATTTTAGTTTATTGTGGGTCCTTTTTGGAGATCTCTCCTTCCAATGCATGAGAGTCAAGTTGCCAACCTAAAATTCCACTTCCCTTATCTTCAAATCAGCATAATACTTAATTTGGTGGTATTTTGCTTGAATTTTCCATGCACTTCTTTCATGTATTCTGCAAAATCTCCCACTTCTGCATTATGCATGTTCATATCAACCTTGCCTTGCAACTCAATCTTCCACTTCTGCGCTATGCATGTTCACATCAACCATGCCTTGTAACTCAATCTTCGACTTTTGCACTATGCATGTTCACATCAACCATGCCTTGTAGCTCAGTCACTCCCTTTGAGTACACCCGTACATAATTTGGAAGGGTGTCAATTCAATGTTCCTATTAATTGAATTGTTATTGGCATATTTAGCTTGCATAGGATAAAATCCTAGTTGATTGGTATGTCTTCTACAAGACATCTCGATAAGTTTACAAGGTTCTTATTCATAACTTATATTTGAATGCCAATTTGTGGATGGTACATTGAGTTGAATTGTAACTTAGTGCGTAATTACTTTCATAAAGTCCTTCAAAAATATTCAACAAATTTTGTCTCAACACTATGTTTCTTGGTAACCAATACAAGCGAACCACTTCTTTGAAAAATAAATTTGTGACATTTGTAGCATCATTAGTCCTCTTACATTGAACAAAATGAATCATTTTTGAAAACCTATCAACTATGACAAAAATAGAATCATTCCCCTTTGGTGCCTTAGATAAGCCTAAGATAATGTCCATGCTAATGCTCGCAAGGCATCTTTGGAATTGGCAGTGGTTTATAAAAATCATTGTTTTCACTCCTTCCTATTGGAACTTGATATATTCTCCAACATTTTGCTCTTTATATTTTTTGCCATCTTGGATCAATAAAATCTTTGATTTAATTTTGCAAGTCTTATCAATTCCAAAATACTATAGCAATCCACGACTATGCATCTCTTTGATTAAGTTCTCTCATAGAAACTTAGAGAAAGTACTATTGTTGTCCTCTAAATAACATACCTTCCTATAAACAGTAGTCTAGCCATGAAATTGTATCCATGCTAATTAGATTCTTCCACATTGCCCATGCTTCTTTAAAATCTACATCATCTTGATATAACTCTTTCATGCAATCAAATCTAGCTAGCTTACTTACATCTCATGCAATACATAAACTATTCTACTTAATGCATCATCTATTATATTGGACTTTCTACTCCTATGCTTACACACAAATTTATAGCTTTGAAAAAATTCTATGTGCTTTAAATGATGTTCATTCAACTTACCTTAATTGTTGATATACTACAAGGCTTGATGATTGATTGTACAAAACAAATTTGTTAGGCAATACATAATGTCACCACTTCTTGTACAATGGCATAGAATTCTTGGTCATAAACCAAATATTTCATTTTACCATCATTGAGATTCTCATTGAAATATATTACAAGTTTCCCTTCTTGACTTAAAATTGAACCTATTGATGTACAACTTGCATCATAGTCAACTTGGAACACGTTGAATTTTAGCAATGCAAGTTGGGCTATTTAGTGATCTTTTGTTCTAATACCCCAAAACATTGTTGTATTGCTAATGTCCATACAAAAAAAATTGTATCCCCTACATAATCTACAAAAACTACAAATGAACTTCCTCCAAAAGCTTGTCAAACTATGAAAACTTATTTCTTCAAAGGTACATTTCAGAGTAGGCCACTCCCTTATGGCTTTTACCTTTCCCAGATCCATCTTCATCTCATTATGGAATACAATAAACCCCAAATAAATAAATTCATCTTTCATAAAACTACACTTATTCTTGATCAACAACTTATCTTCTTTTAACCTTTCTACTACTTGCCTCAAATATGCTCTTCTTTTTTCCTACTAAATATGAGAATATCCTTAAATTACACAATTACAAACTCACCAAGAATGGTTTCAACACTTTGTTCATAAGCCAGGTGAAGATAATTGGTGCATTGGTTAGCCAAAGAGGAACTACCAACCACTCATTCAACCCTTTCTTTGTTTTGAAGGTGGTCTTCCATTCATTACTTTCCCAAATTTAGATTTGATAGTAGCCACTTTTGAGATCTATCTTGGAGAAGTACTTGGATCCACTTAGATATTCCATGAGAACATCTATGTGAGGCAATAGAAACCAATATTTAATTATTATTTTGTTTATAACATGAGAATCAATACACATTTTGCACTCCCTACTTTTCTTTGGTGTCAACATTGGTAGTACAACATAAGGATTAAGACTATCCCTTTTCAAACCTTTATCAAGGAGCTCTCTCACTTGTCAATTTAGCTCTTCATTTTTCGTGGATTCAACCAATATGTTGCCTTGTTTGGAAGAATTCATCTTGGTATCAAGTCAATATAATGACTAATACCTCTTATTAGTAGCAAACCTTCCAAATAATCATTAGAAATGATCTCCTTCATCTCTTTGAAGAAATTCACTCACTTCCTTAAGTGCTTCACTTGTCTTTTTTTTGTTTTTCCAAACTTCATTGGTTTAGGAATGAGAGCATCACTTAATGCCTCCTTTTTCAATAGTGATAGTGTTTTCTCTTCCATCATGCATGGCCTTGTGGTCATATTGTCATGATCTACCTAATAGGACACAACATACATCCACATGGATCACATCACACCATATCTCATCATCATATAAACCAAACTAAAAATTAATTAAGCATTGATCATTCACTACCAACTAATAACTCTTATGAATCTGTGATAGTTCATAAGGATTTGGATGCACTATTTTTTCAACCCAATTTTTTCTACTATTTCATTGACACTAAATTAATAATATTACCACTATTGACAATCATTTTGCAACACTTATATTTGGACTTGCAAATGATTTTGAATATTTTTTCCTCTTTTTTGGTTCCTTTTCATTCCCACATGTTAATTAGATCTTTCTCAACATGGTTTTTTCTCTTTCTTTAGGCTTCTTAGTTTGATCTAGGGTTGCCACTGATTCCTCTTCAACTTATACCACTTGTGTGCTTGCTTCATTTCTTCTTTAGCTACTATAATTTTGAGCTTGAGTGAACTCAAGTTCCCTATTCAACACACTTGTCCGCATCATAAAAAAGTTCCAGAAAATTATCTTCCTCTTCCTCTACCATAGCTTCCTCTTCCTCTTCTAAGGATATGCTCCTCCTCTATATGGTCGATTTTGGTCTTATGAAGTACTAGTTTCAAATCCTTACCAATTTTGATTTCTTCTAGTATCTTGCAAATTTACACTTCTACCAAATATTCATCTACCACTTGGTATGCTTTATTGTTTTCTAAATAGGTTCTCATCCATAAAGTTTAGTTTGTTGAGGTATCTAACAATTGGATTCTCTTTTTCTTGTATTTATGTTATAATGTGTAAGCATAAAAATATTTAAATAAAAAAGGAGTATTGCATCCACCTTCTAATTTTCCTACTTTCTAGGTACTTAAGGGTGCTCATGCTTTGTAGACTAAGATTCCTACAAAGAAAACTATGTTATGGCACCAAAAGATGGATTAAATTGGTGAGAAAGGTCTAGGGACCTTGAAAACAAAAGCCTTTGCGAGAAGATAAATTATTGTAACCTTGAGTTTGGTTTATGTGAAAATTGTGTTTATGAAAAATAAAACCATGTTCAATTTTACTGTAGATCTCAAAAATATTCTAGGGTATCGAACACGATGTATTTTGATGTTTTTGGTCCTATTAATGTTCCTTCAATTTTAAAATATATTATTACATTTTTACATGGGTATATTTTATTAGGAGTAAATCTAAAGTTTAGTTTAAGGCTCTTGCAGAGAATTAGATTGGTAAAAAGATTAAGATTTTGAGGATTGATAATGGCAATGAGTTTGTTCAAAAAATTAATAGTTTATACAAGGATAATTGAATAGAAAAACTTAAGATGACTCCTTACACCCCTTAATAGAATTTAGTTTCAAAAATAATGAACAATATGTTGATGGAGAGGGATAAGAGTATGTTATTACAAAAAGGAAAATAACCATGCTTGTAGGCTTTGTGTATACCTTTCCTCCCTTTGTTTGCATATTGGTATCAAATAATCTCAAGTAATAGTTAGAGGAATGACACAAAGAGGAGTCAACATGTAGTGAGGTAGATGAGAGGGAATACATATTGTGAATTGGAGGGCACTTGATCAGAATTTTTTGGGAAAATTGGAAGCAATAAAGGTTAGATTATAGCCTAAAGATTCTAAGGATAAACCTAAAATCCAAGAAGTTCTCATTAGATTTTGGGATCCTATGGAGAGGTTGAATGAAGCTATGACTAGACAAGGAATGAAAGGAAGAGTAGAGGGATCTGAATTCAAAGGAAAGCTAAACCCAAATTCATTTCTAGACTGGGTTCAAGAGTTAGAGAGATATTTTCAAATAAAGAGGATAGAGGAAGATGACCCAAGAAGGGTGAAATTTGTTGTGTCAAAATTAAAGTTGTATGTTGCACTATGATGGGATAGACTGCATAATACCAAAATAAGACAAGGTAAAGATAAAATTAGGCTTTGGCCTAAAAAGCTATTTTATTTAAGGGCAAGGTTTCTTCTATTTGATTATAAAAAAAAAAAAAGTTATTTAGGGAGTACAAAATTGAAGGAAAAGTGAGAAAATAGTAGAATCTTATATATAGTAGCTCACGAGATTGCAAATTAGGACTAACATTGAAGAAGATGAGGAACACCAACTAGATATAGAAATAGTTTTAGGTTTTAGCTCCAAGATTAATTAGATTTACTCAAGATAAATATTATGGATGAAGCCTTCCAATATGCATTCATGGTTGAAGGTAAGTAAAGAATATGAAGGGGAAGATGGTGCCAAAAAGAGATGGAGATAACCCAAATAAAGGAAGAAAAAATTACTCTAACCTGACAAAGAAAGATAAGTTATAAGAGGCTCAAATTGTGAGACCAAATTTTAGAGGAAGAGGAGGATTTAGCGGTAGGAGAAGTGGACAAAAATTCGAAGATAAATATCTATTGAAGTAGTACTTATGTGGTGAGGCTTATTAATCTTGAGATTATCCACATAATCCTAGAGCTACTAATATGGCTATGATAGTTCAAGAAGTGCCACAAAAGGTATAAGTTGAAATTGAAAAGGTGAGAGTTTAATGTTACAAATAATTTTAGTGATGGGAAATAAAGAAGCCATAAGAAATGAGTAGAGAAGAAAGATTATATTCTAGACTAGATGCACGTGCAAGGGAAAGGTTTACAAAATAATCATTGATGGAGGTTCCATTGAGAATTTGATAAGCATATACATGGACCAAAATATTAATTTAACTTGTATTCTCAAGGATAACCCTTACAAAATTCCATGGTTAAGAAAAATCATAGGATGTTAGCAAACAAATTATGTGTAGTATCATTTAGTATTGGATCATACAAGGATCAATAATTATGTGATGTGGTGCCTATGGATGCTTGTCACCTTTTGTTGGGAGGATCATGGCAATATGATAGGAATGCCATCCATCATCGTACTATAAAGTGTGACGTGAAGGAAAAGTGAATATCTTGAAGCCTTTTAAGAGAGAAGAGTCAAGGGAAATTTCAGCTTCGACTCTTTGTGTAGTTGGGTGGGAAAAGATTAAAAAGAATTGCCATCTTCTATGTCTTAAAATACATAGATATTTAAGAGTTGCTCAATGAATTTGTAGATTTGGTGACAATTAAAATACACATCAAATTGAATTGATTCCCAAATAAAACTACCTAAACAAGTTGTGTATCAATTGACTTCATTTGAGAATGAAGATATAAGACAACAAATTACTAAATTATTAGAGAAGGAATTCATAAGGGATAGTATGAGTTTGTGTTGCACTAAATAGATTACTAATTAATTAATTTAATTTAATAATTTAGATTAATTATTTAGTAGTTTAGATTAATAATTTAGATATACTAAATATATAGAATGGATGACATCTTAGATTGTTTAATTGTCACCAAGATATTCTAGTTTTTAATAGGAGCATGAAAGAGCATATAGAACATTTGAAGAACAATGTTTAATAAGTTGAGAGATGAAAAATTATTCATTGATCTAGATAAGAGTGAGTTTTGTGATAACTAACTTATTTTTCTAGAAATTAAAATTTCAATTGATGGATTGAACATGAATCTAATAAAGCTGAAAGTTGTTCTTGAATAGCGTGTTCCCCAAAACATAAGTAAGAAGTATCCATGGTTTTATAAACTTTAAAAAGTTAATTAGAAATTTCTGCAACATTAGTGTCCCACTGACATATTAGATCTTGAAAAGATATTTATAGTCAAATATGATATATCAGTTATAACTATTGGTGAAGTATTAAGTCAATAAGATAAACTTATTGTTTATTTTAGTCAAAAGTTAAATGATATCAAATATTAAAATATATAAATTCTCAATCCAAATTATTCCTTCTTATCATCCTATACATTTCTTGTTACATTAAAGTGGAAATACCATTGTTTTGGTAGATGCAATGAGTAGGAGGCATCATTTATTAGTCACAATGAGGAGTAAGGTCATTGAGTTTGAGAAAGAAAAAGAGTATGGGTCTGATCCATATTTCAGCAAAATTTATGAGGATCTTAGTACCCCAGTGTTAAATGCTTTGAGGATTATGTATTGGCCGATGGATTTCTATTCAAAGGTATGCAGTTGTTTCCCTTGAGAGTCTAGAAGAGAGATTAATAAGAGAACTGCATATTGGATGGTTTGGGAGGACATTTAGGAAGGGATAAAACTTATAAAGTGAAATTTGTTTAGAAATTTTTTTCTTTAACTTGGTAGAATATGTCAAACTGTTAAAAGGGCCCACCAAAATACTAAAATTTATAAACCCCTCCTGGTACCTTAATGTCCCTGGCTTAATATTTCACGGGATTTTTTGTTCTAGGACTATCACGTACTCAAAGAGGCAATGCCTATTTTTGTGGTTGTAGATTTTTTAAAATGACTCATTTTCTTCCTTGCAAAAAGAACTAGCAAATCTATGTAGAATTACTGATTTGTTTTTCAAAGAAATTTTGCCCTAGCATGGATTGCCAAATACCATTACAAGTGACTGGGATGCTTGATTTATAAGTCACTTTTGGAGGACCCTATGAAGGAAACTAGATGATAAGATACACTTTAGTGGTGCATATCATCCCCAAATAGGCAAGTAAATGTAAAATCCCCATCTCGGTCACAATAATTTTTTTTTCAATTAGCAACAACTACCAACTTAACCAACCAAGCATTTTCCATATAGATTAGAAATGTTAATTTCAATAACTCAACATTCACCATAGTAACGACAATCAACGTCACACTTATATTCTTACACTCAAAGGGGTTAATCTCATACAACTAGGGTTATTCCTAGACCTACGACCTAAGCCTTGAGGGTTCGTGATGACCCTGCCTACATATCCCCTCATGGGAAATCAGAGACTTCGTAGTTCACCCCACAATGATAGAGGGAGTTCAATCTCTCCTCTTGCATGAGATCTATTATCTCGCCTTAACCCATGACTGTTAATTAAGTATAATAAGCTATCAACTTAGCCAATTATAATATAATGTTAATAACTTTTCCATCAAGTGTTGGGTCCATACCAATCATTACCGAACATTAGTGCACAAACATTAACAATATTCACAAGGGGTCATTCTTACCATAATCTCAAAGATTATACACAATGTCTAACATGAGCATACCTCTATATACACAAGTTGATTTGCTCATACACATCACAAGTACAACAGTGTCAGGATCATACATAGATCCCAAGTGCAACAGAGGTTGGATCATACACAAATCCCAAGTGCAACCGCAACTAGATCATAAACAGATTGCAAGTGCAACAATGTCAAGATCATACACAGATCACGAGTGCAATAGTAATCGGATCATACGTAGATCATATAATAGTGGCTGGATCATACATAGATCACAAATATAACAGTGACTGGATCATACACCAATCACAAGTATAATGATGATT
>VDFB02045747.1:0-30912 GCA_007258455.2 Sequoia sempervirens
AAAGGGTGAATAAAATATGCTAGGCGTTGAAGGTGGTGAGGTAAAATGCAAGGCGTGGTGAAAACAAAGTTGATCTTAGGCGTTAAAAATGAAGATGGAGAATATTGGCTAGGCGTTGGAAATGTGTTTTCCTTCCTCAAGTGTCATATGCGCCCAAGTATGTAAGGTGGAGACTTGAATAAAATTTCCTAAGGCATGGTGGAGTTTAATATTCACCTTCAAATGGGATGTGCGCCAAGTGAAAAATGATATTGCTAAGGAATGACAATTGCCAAGGTGGTGAACGAAAATAAAATAAGCTAGGCGTTGGAAGTGGAGATGGAAGATACTACTAGGCGTGGTGAAGTTAAATGTTCCTCATGGTGATGAAGTGCGCTAGAGCAAAATGGAAGAAGTCAAATAAAATTTTCTAAGGCAAATTTTCAAAATGCAAGGTGATTTAAAATTTCTCTAAGGCAAAATATTTTCTTCCTTAGAAAATACGCTTGGACATGAGGGTGATGAAGTTTTTCTTGAAGCAAGAGCAGGATTGCCAGTGATGAAGTCAGAAGATGTTGGCAGTGCAGGAACAATAAAAAATTTCAAGTCGGAGCAAGGAAATGCGCCTGGGTTGAAGAAATGGATTAAATTTTGTTGAAAATTAATTTTCTAAGGTTCAAAATTCAAAAAATTAAATGAACCCGTTTGTTGTACACCCATGAATTCTACACGTTCTGAAGAAAATTTTCTTCTGGGTATTTAAGATCTTAGACAAGGAGTTGATTTTAAAGTCTTCTGCACTTTGCCAAGGCCTTTAGGATGGATATTTTTGATGGGCACCAGGTTGGTGAATTTCCTAGGGAAAATTTGAAAAAATTTCTAAGGCAGGGAATAAATGATGTTTTTGAAGATAAAATGCCTCAGCGGATGAATTTTAAGCCGATTGCCTAGGTGAATTTGATTGAATTCTTCGTGGGACTAATCTTCCAGAGTCAGAGATGAATGAAATTGAGTATCAGAGCTCCAGCTGGTGAAGTGAATTCCTTGAAGATGATGCAATTGAAGCTAACACTCTTGAAAGATGATTTTAAAAGTGCATCTCTTAAATGCGCCCCTGAGGGAGTTGAGATTTTGTCTAAGGCATTGAAATTTGATGCACAAGTGTTATATGCCCCGGCCTATAGATCATGAAGAATTTGAACGCAAAGTTGGCTGGTGAAAGATGAACTCTTGGAAGTTGGAGCATGAAAATCCTGGTAAGTAAAGTGAATTTATATTATGAAATGTTCTAATGCTCTTCTCCTTGCTTGTTTTGCAGGAGAAACGTCGAGGAGGCGGTGATGACTTAAGTAATCCAAGATGACATTTCAACCTTGAAGGAAGAAAAGTCGCGAAAATTGGCTAAGTGTTGAGACTTAGTATAACTCAAGTGACAAAGAATGGAAGCTTGAGCAAAGTTGAAGAACAACGTCAAGAAGAAGATCAAGAGCAGTTGAACTCCAGATTCTATCAAATTTTATTATCTAAGGAGGCAATCTTAGAGACTCTTTTACTCTCCTCAAAAGCGATCAACGGAATTGGTGACATGAGCCAGTCAATGGAAGCATTTCAGGCTGGAATCTTCTGAAGATGTATTTGGCCATTAATTATCATTTATTGCCCCACTCGTTATGGCTGTTTTTAGGGCGAATCTTGTTTAGGGCTGAGGTGGCACGATCTGGGCCATCCAGCCGATTGTAATCTGAGCCGTCCGTTGGACTTGGCCAACTATAAAAGGGGGAGTCCCCCTCATTTGTATCTCATTAGACATAGAAGTAGAAGTTAGACAGTAGAGAGTAGAGGACAACTTAGAAGTAGCTTAGTATAGATTGATAGTGTAGTTTGAAGAAGAGGGAAAGTTTTCCCTTTAAAAACTTTGTAAGAAATTGTTGTGAACACTCTCTCAATAAAAGAGTTTTTCATTGATGGTGAATTTCGTCTTTGTTGTGAGTAGCTAGCAAGGTTTCTTCGTCCTTCCGATTCAAATGGTAGCATAAAATAGTTCAAAGTAGTATAATTTTCATTCCATACAAGTAGATGTTAGCTGTGGAATGTGGTGTTTGATCTAAGCAACTTCGTCTATCCATACCACTAGTGTATTTGCTGATGGTGAATGCGCCTTGTGTCAACTAGAATATCATGTACTTAACTTCGATCATGATTTGTATGTCTATATGTGTCGTTGTGATGGTATTTTCATGCTAAGTTGTGATCTGAACACCTTGAACTACTCCTCTGAAGATTGCACCGACTCCGTGGAAGCTGTCCAAGGCAAGGCAAAGCGAAGTCTGGTTGAAGTTTGTTGAAGTTGAGCTCCATATTCCACGCCTTAGAATAGATTTAGACTCTCTAAACCCTGCAGCTGCTTTAAATTTAGTACTTTCTGGTTAGAATAGGAAACATGTGCTTCATTGATAAATCTGTTGAATTGTGAAAACCTCTTCCTCTGCTGTTGAACAATTCCGTAAGTCCCCTTGAAATACCAGCAAATCACATTGAGCCAACTGAGCCTATTCGCATTAAAGGAACCTTGGAGTTGAATGCACGAAACTTTCTTGCAATCTTAGCGTGCGGAATACTTTGATCAAGAGAGAATAGGGTAGTTGTTGGCGACTTTATTCTGCGTTGGTGCGGTCAGGAAAAACACATCAACAAGACAGATATACAAATAAACATCACTCACAAAAGCGTAAAGAAGTAAACAAGACTCCTAATACCAATGTACGAGCTATGGATGACTTATCTAGACCAACATAACTGACTTGGTTCTCCCAAACTATAGTGACGTGTGTGTACACTCAGATATTTCACTTTACCAGTTAACCGACCAAGCTCCTCTCCCGAGTGATACTTCCCCTCCACCTGGAGGAATGGTTCATATCCCTGCATCCACTGACACACTTTCGGAAATATGTTCATAACATAAGCAGTATACATAAACATTTCAAAAGTTAGAATATTCACAATTCAATAACCATCTATTCCCATTTTTTGTAGTATATCACCATGAATAACATCAACTGAGATAACATCAAATGAAACAACATCAAATGAGATAACATTCATATTGAAAACAAGGTACAAGCATCATTATTTCATCTCCAGAATTCACATTTCATTCACATTTACCCTATCTAGTAATGGGAAATAGTAACTTCGCAATTTGGGATGTAACATACAGATCAATTAGTATCAGACAACAAATTCTTTGAGGCTTGTAGGGAAATTTTGGGAACACAGGATTTGTGTTTAAAACCATTTGTGCAAGTTGCAAAGAAACAACCATGACCAAATCCATAAAGAAGAAGCTTGAAGAACTTGAAGAAAACCATGAATTGGTCTTGGAATAAAATCAAGCTCTTTCAAAAGGGGTGCAACATTTGTGGAAGCGAATTGAAGAGTTGCAAAGGCAGAAAAAGGACCAATCATAATTTTGAATGGAATCCTTGAGCAACTGCAACAAGAGTTGATGGTGAAAGATGAATCACTATCAAAACTCGAAGAAGAGTGGACCGTCCTCAACTAAAGAAAAAATAAAATGAGGTCTGCCAGAAAAACACCCATGTTTTCTTCAACGTTTTTAAATCTGACAATTCTATTTGCAAATTTGAAAGGAATACTAAGAGTATAGGCTCAAAGTTGCAAGAGAAGATTGGATATGAAGGAAGAGATCTTGGTAAAGTTTGCCAAGGAATCCTCAAATTCATCATAATAGAAGAAAAAAAACCTATTGGTTTTACAATGGTTATTCCACAAATAGGAGCAACTTAGAGTAATAAAAATTTGCTAATCTAAAAAAAAGTATGCCTTAATGAAAGTTAGAAGAAGAGAAGTGGATAGAATATGGACTAGAAGAAAACATAACACATCATTTACCTAGGACAACCCTTTTGGGTGAAAAAAACACCACCAAAAGCAAACCTCAACATATTACTTCAAAATAAAACTTACAACACACCGAAAGGCTAAAGTTGGGCAATAAGGGACTAAATTAAATTAATTATTTTAAGTTGTCCAATAAAGTAACATTCTACGGATAACTCATTTTGGCAACACTTCGTTATATTTTCTTCATGGCTCCAAGAATGAAGCCCAACACTCTTATTTATAATCTTTCTCCACAAATTCAAATTGCGTTTTCCCTCCAATTAGGGCACCCAAACATGACATTCAAATTCACCTTTCATTTCCTGCATTTGAATTTCATTAAGCTCTCTTCTCCAAGTCATCCCATATGAGAGAAATGCCACTTTATTAAAATGCAAATATATCATGAGATTGGCGTCAAGAATAATAAAGTGAAATACATTAATAAAAATCACTTATTTCTCCATTAAGGCGTCCACCAAGCCTTATCAATATTTCACTTTATTAAAACACTTTACCTCACCATGAGAAGTGCCCAACACAAGCTCTGACCTGCCAAAAATAACTCCAAGAGTGTGTGAGACCAACTGCTCAAGCTGACTTGCCTGAAATAGCCTCTGAATTGGTTTGCTAAAATCCTGCTAAAAATAGCAAGTGCCGAAAATACTGAAATGCGCCGGAAATGTTGATATGCATCGAAAATGTTAATATGCAGCGGAAATGCTGATATGCGTCAGAAACCCCAAATATTGCACTGCTAAAAATAACACTTACTATAAATAGCATACTGCTAAAAATAGTGTCACAAATGCACTTTAACCACATTCTGAGCAGTCGTTGCAACTTACTAAAAATAGTAAGTCCTGAAAAGTTACCTGATTCAGTTGCATGTCACACCACTGCAAAGCTCTCTAAAAACCCGGAAGGAATCCAGAATCCAAACTGAAAAACTTCAACATGCAAGCCTCCAAAACTGCCAAAACATCCTCCGAGAAAATAGGAAACCCTAATTACCGCTCCCGACTAGCCTACGAGCCTCCGGAATAGGCTAACGGCCAACTGCACTGATCACTACTGAGAAGAGGACATTAAAGTTCGCCCTCCCCAAGATTGCTTGCTCTCAAGCAATCGCAAGTTTGGATGCTGCAAAATCTCCTCATTCTCCCAAGTAGCATCCTCAATAGGCAAATTCTTCCACTTCACCAAATACTCTTTGATTGTCCTTCTCGAAGAGCATTCTCTGGAATCAATGATCTCCTCTGGAATTAAAACCAACTATCCCTCCTCATCCAATGGAGGCAAATCTAAAGAAGCAACAACATTGTGCCCAAGCGCCTTCTTGAGGCAAGACATGTGGAAGACATTGTGAACTTTGCTACTCGCTGGTAGCTCCAACTCATAAGCCACTGCACCAACTCTCCTGATGACTCTGAATGGCCCATAGAAACGTGGCTTGAGTTTCTTTAATCCACTCTTCTTGAGAGTAGACTTTCTGTAAGGCTGGAGTCTAAGATAGACCATGTCACCAACCTCAAATGTGCGCTCAACACGCTACTGATCAACGTACAACTCCTGCTAATTTTGTGCTATTTGGAGATTGTTCTTCAAAGACTTCATAATATCCTGACTCTACTGCAACAAATCCCTTGCTTGAGGGGCTTTGCTATCACCAAACATCAAGTCAGCAAAGCTAGGAACCTCATATCCATAGAGAGCCATGAATGGAGACATTCTGATAAACATGTGGAAGGATGAATTGTAGCAATACTCTCCTAAATGAAGCCATTTCACCCAAGCCTTTTGTTGCTCCAAAACATAATTTCTGAGATAGCCCTTCAACCACTTGTTCACAACCTTTGTTTGTCCATCAGTCTGTGGGTGATAACTAGTGCTTGGAGTGAGCACTGTACCAGTCAATCTAAAAACGTCTTGCCAAAAGGTGCTTAGGAACTTGTTGTCCCTATCACTCACAATGTTTTTCGGCAACCCATGCAATCTAAACACCTCATGAAAGAACAAATCTGCAACTTGAGCTACTGAAAATGAACTAGTAATTGCAAAGAAGTGGGCAAAATTGGTTAATCTATCCACCACAACATAGATATAGTCCTTTCCTTGAGCCTTTGGCAACCCAATCATGAAGTCCATTGATATACTTTCCCATTTTTTATTGAGAATTGGTAGAGGCTGCAACAAACCAGCTAGAAATGTTTGCTCATTCTTGTTCATTTGGCAAGTGTGACACTCCTTGATGTAGTGTAAGACTTCATCTTTTAACCCCTTCCATGGAAATCTTTCATGGATGTGCCTATAGGTATTGAAATAACCTTGATGACCAGCAAGTGGAATGTCATGAAAATTCTGGAAAATTTTCTTTTTGAGCTTAGATTCAGGTACCAAGAAGATTCTCCCTTTGTAGTGTATCAACCCATCAACCACTATGTACATTTCATCATGAAAATTACCTTCAACAATGCTGGTTGCAAACTGATTTTTGGCATAATCGGCAAGCACCAACTCCTTCCAATCAGCTGCAAGCTCACACAATGAGTTCAAATGAGGCCTTCTAGATAGAGCATCCGCCACAATGTTGTTCTTGCCTTTGACATACTCAATGTCAAAATCGTAAGCTTGAAGCTTACTCACCCATTTTTGCTGCCTTTCATTCAAATCCTTCTAATGCATAAAATGTTTGAGACTAATGTGATCAATTTTGACAACAAATTTGCTCCCCACCAAGTATTGTCTAAACTTGGTCAATGCATGCATGATTGCAAGCATTTCCTTGTCATAGATGGAGTAAGACCTTTCAACACCTCTTAGTTTTCTGCTCTCAAAACACAATAGGATTTTTTTCTTGCATCAAAACAGCACCAACTCCTTCTCCTGATGCGTCACATTGCAACTCAAATGGCTTGGTGAAATCTGGTATAGCCAAAACTGGACATGAACTCATAATTTGTTTGAACTTATCAAAAACACCTTGTGCCTTTTCTAACCATACAAAAGATCCCTTTTTGGTGAGATCAATAAGAGGAGCAACAATTTGAGAGTTGCCTTTCACAAATCTTCCGTAGAAGCCACAAAGACCCAAGAACCCCTTTAATTGCGTCAAGTTCTTAGGAGTTGGCCAATCCACGATTGCCTTGATCTTCTCTGGATCAATTTTCACTCCTTCAGCACTGATTATGTGACCAAGGTAGAGCAGCTCCGTCATTCCAAATTCACATTTGGACTCTTTGGCAAACAAGCTTTCTGATTCAAGGATGCTAAGCACTTCCTCCAAATGCTTAAGATGTTCTTCCCACGTCTTGTTGAAAATGAGAATATCATCAAAGAAAATCAACACAAACTTCCTCAACTGCTTCTAAAAGGTTTGGTTCATGCAAGACTAGAAAGTAGCTGGAGCATTAGTCAACCTAAAGGGCATGACTAAAAACCCAAAATGACCATAATGGCATCGAAATATCGTCTTCTCAACATCTAATCCCCTCATACGAATCTGATAGTAGCCCGATCTTAGATTAATCTTAGAAAAGAACTTGGCTCCATGTAGCTCATCAATGAGCTCATCTATCCTCGGAATAGGATACCGATTCTTGATTGTTTTTTGATTCAACGCACGATGGTCCACACAAATGCGAATGGTGCCATCTTTCTTCTTCACGAGCACAACTGCTGAAGCAAAAGGACTCTTACTTGGGTGAATGAAACCCATCTCCAAGAGTTCTCTAATGTTCTTCTCAATCTCATATTTTTGCTTCTTAGGATACCAATATGGGGTTGTAATGATTGGCTTGGCCCCTTCTTCAAGTTCGATAACATGCTCAGTCCCCCTTTCAGGAGGTCTCCCAGGAGGTAGATCAGCAAAGACCCTACTCTTCTTAGTGAACGATGACTAAATATCAAGTGGATAGTGCCCTTTGGTTTCAACTGGATCAGCTAGTAGAATCATACATTTCATTGCCCACTCAACTTGATCATGTCAAATCAGCCTCTCCATTCTTTTGAAAGATATAATTTGTGGGCCTCCGTTTGACATTCCTCTTAGCACCACCCTTTTTCCATTGGATTGAAACTTTAGCTCCATTGTTTGCAGATTTAGAGAGATCTCTCCAAGAGATTGCAACCATTGAATGCCAAAGACAACATTCGTATATCCAATGCTAACAACATAAAAGTCATCTTTGACTTCATAGTTGCCCAATTGCATAGACATGTTTGAAACCTTTTGATTGCAAGAGATATGAAACCCATCCGCTACCATGACTTTGAAACCTTCAAATTCTTCAGTTTTGAGCCCTCTCTTAGCAACCACTCCTTCATCTATGAAATTATGTGTTGCTCTGGTATCTATCAAAGCAACAATTCAATGCCCTCCAATCACACCACGAACTTTGAAAGATTTGTTCTTTTGGAAACTAGAGAGTTGGGCAATGGGGCCCCCAACTCCTTGCTCATGATTGGACTCTTTTGAAGCTTTTCCTTCTTCGCTGTCCCCAAAATCAGACTGTTGTTCTGAGAAATCATATTCTGATCCAAAATCAGAATAGGCCTCCATGTGATTAGAATGACCTCTTCCATAACATCTATGGCCCTTAGTCCATGGTTCTTTGCATGTGTAACATTTACACTCTTTTCTAAACTTCTCATAGAGCTCATCATCCATCTTAGAAGGAAACTTTTTATGCTGACTTGAAAGGTGCTTCTTATCTTTCTTATGTGCAAATGGCCTAGGTTGAAATTTTGGTCTAGAGGCAGCCAACTCCATGCTTCTAGCTTTCTTGATGGCTTCATCAAGACTTGGTGGATAGAATGCTTTCACCCACCCCTTCAATAGTTCCATCAAACCTTTTGACAACAACACAACAAGTCTTCTTTCAGTGATGTTGGGCACCATCATGGAAAGCCTTTGAAAATCTGCAATATATGCATCCAATGAGCCATGTTGTTTTAGCTGTGCAAGCTCACGAAACTTCACTTCAGGATCCTTAGTATCAAACCGCTCGATCAACTTGTTGGTGAACTCTTCGTATGTTTGAATGAGGTTGTGGCCAAGAGTGACCAAACCATGATACCACCACTCATGGGCAGCTCCTTCCAAGTGCAAAGATGCAAACTTTATGGCATCTTCTTCAGGCATCGATCTAAGAGAAAGGTAGTTGTCAAGCTTCTGCACCCACGCCCTTGCCGTACACTTATCACTCCCATGAAAATGGGCCAAGGTCACCTTTCCAAGAGCCTGATGATAATCTGTTATGGGAACCATAGGAGCATGGTATTCAGCTCTTCTGCCATTCCTTCTATTTCTTTGGTTCATGAACTGATCAAAGGTCCATTGGTCTCTAAGATCAGGAGGTAAAGTGACGTAATCCATGTAAGTTTGTCTTGCATCATCCGCAAAAGGTACCCTGGTCTCCGCCTGTGGTTCCTCCCTCTGAGTGAAGGTAGGGAAAAGAGGTCTAGAGGCTGAACCTCTAGTGGTTGCCACATGTTGACCAATAGTTCTATCTCTCCCATTGACCTCCGAACCATTGTTGACATTAGTACCACTGTTTTCTTCAACATTGTTTTGTTGATTTTGGGGCTGATTCTAAGCCACTTGTTGATCCATTCTTGCTAGCAAGCGTGACATCATATCTATCATGTTATCAAACTTCCTTTCAGCTCTAGCATCCCTTTCTTCCATTGAAAGTCTAGGAGCTTCTGACATGTTTTCAACTATTTTACCAATCTCTCTCAAAGCCTCTGAAAGTGTCTCTGCCTCTGGAACTGGTGTATACTAATGCTGAGTTCTTGCTTGACTTCTGCTGAAGTATCTGTTTTCTCTATCACACATCTGACAACTGAACTCTGATGGTCACAGGATGCCAGGATCTTGGCTCTAATACCACTGAAATAACCCCCTTACAATTTTTTCAATTTTTTTATCAACAATATCACCCGTCAACATTAGCAAAACCAAACCAACACTGAAATGTAACCCTACACCAAGAATGTACACCAAGATCCCAATTACGGGCGACGTGTGAGCATATGGCGTCAGGGATCGTTAGCTAGTAAACTGAAATTGTGGAAATAAAAATTATGCAACTCGACCACTTATTCAACGGGAGTAGATTGACAGCTCAGCCGATCAGCATGATGAAGAGTGCAAGTACATCAAAAGTAAAGACGGTGAGGTATGTCTCTTCCACCAAACGATGGGAATGAAAGAGCTTATGCAAGAAAGTAAATAACGCAGCGAGGCCTGCCCTCTTCCACTAATAGTGGGAATACAATAGAAATTTGCAAAAATATTAAAGAGCTGATCAGTACTACTGATTCAGCATTAAAATATGAAATAGAATCTACAAGAGCCAAGTGTTATAGCTGTCCAAATTGCTGCAAATGATATTATATGTCTCTCCAACTTCACAAGACTCCCAAATATGAAAATCAAACCCCAAACTCAGACTCCTAACAATCTGATATGTAAAACCAACAAGTACAAAACTCAAACCAGCAACATGAAACACACCAAAATGTTCCTAACTCACCCAAACTCCACCAAAACACATGAAATAGGAAGCAAATGACTCTAAGAGAGATTGCAACCAAGTCTAGGCATATAAACTGCATCAAACACCAGCAAATGAACTAAACACGAATCCCAAGGCATCCACAGGCATGGTACGACCTGGGAGGAAGTGCGACCTCAAAGATAAAATCCAAATCTGCAAGATAAAATCTGAAAACCAGCGTGAAGGGACACTTAGGCCATAGGAAATGATTGAGCAACTACCTAGAACCACCAAAAATTCGCCTAAGGAGATATGACCAAAAACATACTTCCAACAAGCACCAAATCAGCAAACTGTAAACTGTAAAAGCACTCCAAACATCAGAAAACATCAATACAAAACTTCTCCATAATGCTCAATCTATTATCCAGTGTAAAGAATAGTCTCTCTATCTCAGCTAGTTGCTATCTTTCAAGCAAGAAACCAAGAGTAGCTAGGAGGTATGCATTCCTCGAAGCAATTCAATCACCATTTTGGC
Organism: Sequoia sempervirens; assembly: GCA_007258455.2. Classification (NCBI taxonomy): domain Eukaryota; kingdom Viridiplantae; phylum Streptophyta; class Pinopsida; order Cupressales; family Cupressaceae; genus Sequoia; species Sequoia sempervirens. The sequence continues at coordinate 10,927 of VDFB02045747.1, forward strand.
AACATTTCATTATATTTTCTTCATGGCTCCAAGAATGAAGCCCAACACTCTTATTTATAATCTTTCTCCACAAATTCAAACTGCTTTTTCCCTCCAATTAGGGCGCCCAAACATGACATTCAAATTCACCTTTCATTTTCTACATTTGAATTTCATTAAGCTCTCTTCTCCAAGTCGTCCCATGTGAGAGAAATACCACTTCATTAAAATGCAAATATATCATGAGATTGGCGTCAAGAATAATAAAGTGAAATACATTAATAAAAATCATTTATTTCTCCATTAAGGCATCCACCAAGCCTTATCAATATTTTACTTTATTAAAACATTTTACCTAAGAGAAGCGCCCAACACAAGCTCTGACCTGCCAAAAATAACTCCAAGAGTGTGGGAGACCAATTGCTCAAGCTGACTTGCCTAAAACAGCCTCTGAACTAGCCTGCTGAAATCCTATTAAAAATAGCGCTACTAAAAAGAGCAGGCGCTGAAAATACTGAAATGCGCCAAAAATGCTAATATGCACTAGAAACCTCAAATACTGCACTGCTAAAAATAACACTTACTATAAATAGCATATTGCTAAAAATAGTAAGTGTGTCCAAATGCATTTTAACCACATTCTGAGCAACCGTCGCAACTTACTAAAAATAGTAAGTCCAGAAAAGTTACCTGATTCAGTTGCATGTCACACCACTACGAAGCTCTCTGAAAACCTAGAAGCAATCTAGAATCCAAACTAAAAAACTCCAACATGCAAGCCTCCAAAATTGCCAAAACATCCTCCTAGAAACTAGGAAACCCTAATTACTGCTCCCGACTAGCCTACGGGGCTTCGGAATAGGCTAACGACCAACTGCACTGATCACTGCTGAGAAGGGGACATTACAAAGTCACTTATCACAAGCTCAAGCACATACCTTGTAGCAACATATTCAACTTTCAAAACGTAGAAAGACAGTTCATATAGGTGCACACCTAAAAGGGGTAATTTGAATTCCAAAATCTAAGATTAATGTACATAGATGGGCACACATCTTGACAATGGAAAGAAAGTCTTAGAAGCTATTGGAGGTGTGCTCTTATCTGTAGGTGATGGCCAAATACAAAGTCTGTCCATTTACAAACATGTGTACCTACCATGGTGCAAAGATTTTCTAGTTTTCAAAATATGTTTTGGAGTGTATTGGCAAGCACATGAATGAAGCAAGGGACTCAAGTTTTCAGAAAGGGATGGTGCACATGGGCACACTTGACATAGGCTTTCATTATTCAAATTCAAAGTTTAATGGAATCCGCTCACAAGCATGCATGCTTGAAAGACAAAAATTTAAATTGTGTAATATAGGTGTAGATGCAAGTGCCTAGCTCCAAGAGAGAGTTTTGTAATGAATTTCAAAATAAAATATTAAGGTGCACACATCATTGAAGTATCATAAAATGTGTGAATTAAAAACTGAAATCCTACTGTTTGGTGTGCACCTATGGATAGGTTATGTCCAACTAATATTTAGAGGCAACATCCAATGTTGTGGTATGCCCTTGTCAAAGTTAGAAAGCTCACTATATAAAGAATAGATTGTTTTGTGCTATTTTGGTGCTTTTTTATAAACATAGCCTACCAGCCTTGAATAAGGTTGAGATTTCTTATTAATAGATGTGCATCTATTCAAGACCAACCAAATATTTCTGAAAAGGATTCAGCTTTTAATAAGGAGGTTCCCTTCAAACATCATGGTTTTTCAAACCAAGACAAGCAATTATTTATAGAATAGTTAGGCACCCAATTTAGAAGCAAATTTCTATTTAGCAAGTTGGGTTATGGCAGGCTATAAGGGAATCATATATCACTAGTCAGTTATGATAGATTCTCTTACAGCTGTATGTGTTGTCAGTTATGACAAATTCTATAATAGCTGTAAGGTGTGAGAGCATTTGTCATATGCATTCTTGGAGGTGGTGGGAAAATGTGCCAAGTGGATTTGGACTCCCATCTCTTGTAACTTCCTCTACCTTTGTACTTGTCTTCTCTATATATTGGATGTCTTGGAGTGGGTTTTGGTATGTTGTATTTGTAAGTATTGTTACACTGTCAAAATAGCTCCAAAATCAACAATGTGTACTCCTAGAAGAAGACTTGCTTTGCAAGATTGTAAGCATTGTTTCATTCATAATACATTGAGCAAGCTTTTGGAGTGTGGGGTTTTTCTCCCGAAAGGGTTTTTCCCACGTATATCTTATGTTGTGAGCTTTTGATAGTTGCATGTGTGTTAGATTATCTTCCTTGTATTGTGGATCTCATTACTGTAACTAGTTAAAAGGAAAAAATTTGTACAACTCTCGTCCTTAGATTGGCATAGGAAGTGTGTTGCGCGTGCCTTGCTTCCTTTCATCCTCATACCCCAAACCCCTCTTTATACCTTTTTGAGGGATGTTAATGTTATTTTCCTTTTTCACCTTTTCCATCCAAAAATAATTAAAGTCTCTTTTTAAAATACTATTAGACACTTTGAATTTCAATGATTTAAATTTAAGTCGTCCCTTTTTAAATAAAAATAAAATTACCTTTTGGAAGCTTTAAATTAAATTATTAATTAACTTTTCTCTTTACAACATCAGAATCCTACTAAAAAATTATAGATAGGCTAAGGATCCTTTCCCAAGGTATGTCCAAGAAGGGGCATGACATAACTAAATTGCTAAGGTTCAAAAGTCTGATCTCAAAATCAAACATATAAAGTTCATCCATGGGAGAGGATTATACCAAATTATAGTTCAAGATGGAGATAGAGATAAAGGAGAGGCTATTGATATAACAAATGATGAGTAGACATTGGTGTTGTCCATTGGTTCTACAAATGAATTGGCATAGCCTATTACTTGATGTATAGATATTATTTAAGGCTTAAGCCATATGAATAAACAACAAAAGAGGACATTGAAGTTGAAACTACTCAAGTTTTAACATTGGAAAGGTGTTGTACAAATGAGGCATTCATGATACATTCTTGAGATATGTAAGTAGAGAACAACAACAAGGAGGATTTATTGATAAAACTCAGAGTTGTGTCAAAACTGAACTAAATCATGTGCAACTATTTTATGATTCATGTTTTTTGAAAAAAGTAAAATAATTTAAATTAAATTAATTGAGTTCAAATCAATATTTCGAGGCTTGGATTTGTTAGTTATGATTTAAGTTAAAAATATTTACATGGGTACTGAGGCCTTGCAATTCCAAAATTAAAACATTATAAAAGGCACTTTTAGAAGTAGATAAAGGGGTTTTATGAATTTAAAGAAACTGAAAGTTTTTATATGCTGCCTGGGTCTGGAAATTCGTTTAAAGTTATAAAAGGAGGCTGAGGAGAAAAAATGAAATGATTTGGAAGTTTGATCATTTCTCCTTTCAAGATTTGTCCATATGGCCAAACTCTTACTGATGCAACAAAAACCCCAATGGTTTTTCTGATGGACGAATATCTGAAAGTCAAAGCAGTTCCATCCAAGGATCGATAGTGAGCTGAAGATTTGGAGTTTGGGGAAAAAGCCCTCGGGTTCCATTGGAGCAATTCCATACAGAAGTTGCCTTTGTGTTGAATGTGTGCAAATAAGGGTTTAGAGCAAATTGATTTATCTTTCACAGTTTTTTAGGTTTCTAAGTACAAATTTATTGAAGATTTGTGAACTATTGACGTTTCAATTCGCACCTCTCGTGAAAGGAAGTCGGGTGAGCGGAAACAGCTTCCTACACTAATCTAACTAGGGGAGAGTTACAAAAAAATTTGTTTTAACACCTTTAACAATTACAACAAGAGAAGCACATAGAGAATAATGAAAAATAGGACAGCAAGTACACAAATGCAATAACAACAGATATACATGGGGAAAACCCTTTTGGGTAAAAAACCCCACCCTCCAAAAGCACAGTACTTTCTCTATTACTTCAAATAATGAATACAAGATATCCACAAATTTTGTTTTAACACCTTTAACAAATTACAACAAAAAGGAAGCACATAGAGATAACAAAATGGGACAAATTACACAATGCAATAACAACAAATATCATTAGGGTAAACCACTTTTGGGTAAAAACCCCACCCCCTCAAAAAGCTTTCTTGATTACTTTCTCCTATTGCTTCAAATAATGAATGCAAGATATCACCATTTCAAAACTTCTTCAACAAAATTACCTCCAACGAACACATTCTAAAATGATTAGGCAACGCCCGTTGCACCTTGAAACAAACTATTACGTTCTACAACTCAAGGGCCTCAATAAATGGGAAGGTGATGAAAACTAAAAGAACATCTAAGAGGTGAGGGAGTGATACAAATCCACATGGCACAATATTCAACGCCTTGGACATGCATTTGGACACATGTTCAATATTCCCTTACACCCTTTACACTTGTCAAACATGCAAATATTCTTCTTCCAAGCTTGGGCACCTAGAATATGCTAAAAATAGCTTATGACAGATGCCTTACAACTGTCATAGAATATGTCATAAATATTCCATAGAATCTATCATAGGATCTATAAGAGAATCTGTCATAATTGGCTAAAAATAATTGATTCTCTTACATCCTGTCATAAAACATCTGGCAGCCAACTCTCTCCATGCATTCAAAGATGCCTTATGGCGCATCGAATCATCATATGTCATAGATTCAAAGTGGAATGCCTATGTCCACTTGGGATGATAAATGTGTGTCATCAAATCACCTCAACGCAGGGATTCTCCCTGCGCTAAATTGCGATTCCCCAGATTAATGACATGACACCATAAAAATTAAAATAATACCAAATATCTGCTAAATTACATCAAACAAATAAATCAATATTAGGACTCCTAAGGTTGGACACCTTAATACCAACATGCTCCCTTGTCGAGACACACATATGGCAAAGTCATCAATCATCTGCTCAGGCTAAAGGCCCATGGGTCGGAACACCATCACGAGACTTCTCCGTGCTCCTTGGTTTTGTCGGTGCATGCGCGGCATTCGCAAAGTATCCCAGCCTTCTCGAGTTCACCTTTCCATCTTCTACCATATCACAAAAAAAAATGATACTAAACATCGATGTGCTTTGTTTTAGCATGGAAGGTAGGATTCTTTGCTAGACAAATTACAATTTGACTATCACAACAAACAATAATTTGTCCTACATCTAAACCAATATCAAAACATAATCTCTTAATCCAAATAGCTTCCTTATAGGCACGAGTGGCTGCCATATACTTTTCCTTTGTCGTGGACAATGCGACTACATCCTGTTGCTTTCTCATCCAACTGATAACACCACCAAACATCATAAACACATAATCACTGGTGGACCTTCTACTGCCAATGTCACCTACCCAATCTAAATCCACATATCCTTGAATGCTCACATAATGTTGAGGTCCAATAGGATAGCCATGAAAACACAAGGCTTTCAGTACCTTGTAAATGTTGAACACTCTCATAGCGTATCCCGATGCACTTGTCGGGATTAGCCCTCCAGAGCTCCTTCGGACTCCCTTAGACGATATGCGGTCTCGTACACACCATCGCGTACATCGGACTACCAGTACTTTCCTGCATATGGAGACTTTTCTCATGTCCTCTATCTCAATAGGAGAATTTGGACAATCATTCCGCGAAGCTTAGATCCCTTGCATCCGCAGGGGAACAACTAACTATCGCAATATACCGTAATGGAATCTCACAACATGGAGGTTTCCATAAGCCATCTGCGAAACCCAGCAAAGCTTTTTGTTACGCTCACAATCTTTTTGTGATTTTCATTTCCCGAGAATGAACCTAGCTGCACCTAGGTCTTTCATCTCAAACTGTGCTGACAACTGAAACTTCAAATCTGAAACCATACTTTTACCATTCCCAATGAACAACATATCATGTATGTATAGAACAATAATGAGAATGCAACCATTATTAGTTTTAAAGTATACACAATGGTCAGATTTAGATCTTTGAAATCCCAATGACAACACATAGGTATCAAACTTCTGATACCACATTCTAGGAGACTATTTCAAACCATAAAGAGACTTCTTCAATTTGCAAACCAAATTTTCTTTACCTTTTTCAATGAAATGCTCTGGCTGTGACATGTAAATCTCTTCCTCCAAATCTCCATGAAGGAATGTTGTCTTTGCATCCATCTATTCCACTTCTAAGTCATATGCTGCTGCAAGTGACAAGAAAATTTGGATAGATGTTAGCTTCGCTATAGGAGAGAGAGAATATCTTCCCATAATCAATTCCCTCCACTAGGGAAAACCGCTTAGCGACCAACTGTGCCTTATACTTCTTAACATTGCCATTGGGACCACACTTTTTCTTGAAAACCCATTTACAACCAACAGGCTTACGTCCAGTAGGCAAAGGTACCAAATCCCAAGTCTTGTCCTTCTTTAATGAAGCCATCTCCTCATCCATGGCTTGCATCCAGGAATCTAAATCATTCATACCAATTTCCACTCTAACCATCCAAGGCTCATCAGTGTTAGTAATCAATGCAAAAATGCAACTAGAATCCAATAACGAATAACCAAACCTTTCCAGTTGCCGCCTAACTTGTGCAAACCTCCTCAAAGGCTGAGGTTGAGGTTCTCCTTCAGAACTATCAGAGCTACTTGAGCTCTCCTCATCATCAGGTCCAACAGCAGTACTTAGTTCTTCTTTCTTCAGAGTAGGTGGAATCTGAACCACCTCCTTCTGTTTCTCCTCTTTTTTTGTTTGCAGCGCAACAAAGGAAGGTTTCATATCTCTGAAGATCACACTTCTGTTGTAGAGAACCTTTTGAGCTTCTAGATCCAAAAGCTTGTACCCTTTCACACCAACACCATAGCCGATAAAGATACAATTAACAGCCTTGTTCTCCAACTTAGACCTCTTCTCAATCAAAACATGAGTGTAAGCTTCACAACCAAATACTTTGAGATGTCTCATCGAAGGCTTTTTACCAAACCACCCCTCCATGGGTGTCTTTCCAACAAGCGCTAATGTAGGAGATCTATTGAAAAAATAAGATGCAGTGGCTACCACTTCAGCCCAAAAATTTTGTTCAAGGCTAGCACTCCTCATCTCCTAGCCCCTCTCCATCAGCGTTTTGTTCATCCTCTCGCAGCTCCATTTTGTTGTGAGGTGTGGGGAGTTATCTTATGTCTCTCAATCCTGCTCTGAACTTGTCAAACTCTGAAAACAAAACTCACCACCATTATCGGTCCTCAAACACTTAATCTTTCTGCTAGTTTGATTTTCTACCAAGGCCTTAAACTCCTTAAACTGACTAAAGACTTCAGCTTTACTTCTAAGGAAATAAACAAATGTCCTACTGTAATCATCTATGAAAGAAACAAAATATATAGATTTTGATAACGAAGGAACATTTACAAGACCAAAAACATCTGAATGTACATAATCCAAGACCCCAGAAGACTTATTAGAACAAGAGTAGAAAGAAACACGGTGTTTTTTTCCATATACACAATGTTCGCAAAAGTCGAACTCGAGATTACAATCATCAAGGCCTTCAACAAGGCTCTTATTTTTCAAGGTTCTAAGACCCTCCTCACCAATGTGACCAAGTCGTTGGTGCCATAACATTGTTTTCTCTGCAGGAAGCTTCATTTTCATGGATTGAGCACCCTTAGGTACCCAAAATGCATGACCATCAAATGTAGCTACAACATGCTTCTTCTCTGGACAATCTAATGGTGAGGATGAAGAATCCAAAGGTCTCTTCTTTGGTACATCAGAAGAACTATCGTACTATATAGTGCATGCATCAAACTAAAACAAAGTGTCAATACGAACACCGTTAGCCAACACCATAGCTCCTCTTGTCATTTGGCATCCTCCACCAGAGAAAACATCTTGCACTCCCGAATCATTCAGTTTACTTACAGAAAGAAGGTTTCGTACCAAACGCGGGATATGCAAAACATCCATCAATCCCCTTCACTCTTCCATCAAGAAATCTGATTTTGACTCTTCCACGACCAACAATCTTTAGGTGAGAGCCATCACCCAGGTACACCTCCCCACCATTGTACTCCTCATGCTTCGAGAACCAATCTCTATGAGAAGTCATGTGAAAGGAGGCACCCAAATCTATCAACCACACATCATCGGATGCATGGGCTGCCAAGGCTGCAATAAAGGCTTCTACAATATCTTGGGATGATTTCTCATATTCAAAATCAAAGAAAAACTTGTTTTTCTTCTTCTTCTCCTTCTTGCAATCTTTCTGAATGTGACCAACTTCACCACAATTCCAACATTTATTGGGATTAAAACTTGCATTTGGATACTATTGCCAAATGTTTATCAAACACATATCTTTGTTTGTAATGAAAACCTTTTTCAAGGTCACTTCTAGGAATACCATAAGTCCAAGCTATCATGTGAAGACACAACAACCCATGCAAAATGTAACAATGGTATACATCAAGAATGAATATCAGTTGACAAATGAGCAAGTGCCTACACAAAATGGCATGGCTGCTAAATCAAGTAAATATTCTATGTGCAGCAATAAGAAATTGCACCAAGCAGAGAATAATATTAGGAGCAGCAATGTTACAAAGAAGGTTACAAAGAGAAAGAAGATTCCAATGCAACAGTGGGTAATGAAGAAGAAAGAGGAGTCAACAACTCATGAACATGAAATTCCAAAAGGAGCAAATTCGAATGATGAGACACAATTGGTTCAACCCCTACAATTGGAAGTGCCATGTGTAGGCAATAAAGATAAGGAGGAACCAAGTGTTCCTTCTCATTGTCAAGTCATCCCTTGCATTCTTGATGCACATGACTTGATCTTCCTATTTGATCAAATGGACCAATCTTATGAAGAGGTCAACATACAGAAGGAAGATTAATGCCTACAAATAAAACTCCACCCATTGGTGCTAGTTTGAGTTTTCTCTTGGGAAGTCACAATGAAGAAGAGACCATTATCGATTTCCTCCTTTTCCTTGCTCCTGTTGGGATGTTAGTGAAGAATCAATTACTCAAAACGAGGAACCGTCTGATGCATATGTACAATTCAAGGAATACTTTCAATGTGCGCCAATCTTGATAGGTTAAGATTTTTATGAACCTTTTAAATCTTTCCCCCTTTCCCACATCATATGCTATTGTTGTGCTCCAAAAGGATGAAGATGGACAGGAAAAACCTATTGCATTGATCAGTAGGTCTTCACATGATGAAAAATGGAGGTGTGCACCATGGAATGACAGTCTAGTATCCATGGAAGATATTGGTGCACATGTGGGTGCAACAAAGTTCAATAAGACTACATCCACCCTTTTCTACCTCTAAAATGATCCAAGAGGCGGAGATATAATATTTTACATGGAGGATGTGACTTGTCCCTCTAGATGCAACAAGAGTCAGCAAGGAGCACCTAAGTTGTAACTCCAAAACTATGTATTGATGGTAGGAAAAAATTGAAATTGGTTGTCACTCAAATGTTCAAGATAGAGAAAGATATGGCTTGTTCCATTGTCATATAAATTTGCTAAGGGGTATTATGATAGTGCACACTAACTTAAGCACTTGGCCAAATAATTGGTGAAATTGTTGATCCATGATACTTTGGATTAGCAATGCCTTTGTAAGTATTGCTTCTGCCCTATACATATCATGTTTTTGTTTCATGTTGTGTCTTGTCTTGTAAGTATCATGTTGTTGTTTCCTTGTGCAATCTTGACACTAGTTGGTTAAGATGAAATGTGATTGTCCCGGTCCACTCTTTGTGTGTCCTTTTTGTGGTTCACTCCTGAAGATTTGAATTATTGTTTTTCTTGCAAGAGACACTTGTCCCCAACCAAATCCACTATTGGGACTTAGTCTAATAGTGCCAAATTTTGCTTGAGTCCAAGCTCCTCTGTGGATTTTGGCCTTTTTTTCCCATCACATATAACCGATCTAAGAAACATTTGTATGGGTGTCCATTGTTAATTTTTGCTAAGTCTTGTCCTCTTCATCCCCCATGTGCCTTCCAATGTGTTAGAAGTTACAAAGGTCTAAAAAGTTCTAAGTGTGGAGGTTTTATATTCAAATTCCTAGGGACTATGTTGAATGTTGAAGTTTTGGAGTTTCCCTTCTTGACATGCCTTTTGAAGTTTTCCTTCTTGGTACACCTTTCCTCCCAACTCAGCCTTGTTCCTTTGTCCCTGTCAAGCTCTGTTACCGGGTTCGTCCATCAAAGGCGAAGGTTCGGGTTCAGTTTGAACCTAGTTCTGGTTAGGGTTTGGTACTGTTGTGGGTTCCTTTCGGGTTCCCTTTTTGGGAACCTGGTTCATCTGGGTCGAACCCGGGCGAACCCAAGGAAAACCCAGGTCGAACCCAAGCAAAACCCATGGCCTAGGCAGAGTTAAAACTACTTTTATTACATTTTTTAAATTGTTTTCTCCTTTTTACTTTGACTTTTGTCTCCTTTCACACAAATAACGTGACTACAAGGAAGGGGAGACGAAGTTGTGGGATATAGAGCCAAAGCATACTGACTTGGATGCTTCCACTTCCCACCATATTGCATATGAGGAGTCTGATATCCAGCAGCAGCATGGGCACGATAGTAGTGCTAGTGACGGTGCCATTGGAAATGAAATTTAGAAGATCTTAATCTTTGTCAAGGCAATCAAGAGGTTGAACCTACAAACAACACCCCACCCTACATCCATAATCCATCAAAAGGGTGAGTCAAGACAAAGATATCTATGTAACTTGATGACGTCATCTATCCTATTTGATCAAACCTTTCAAAGATGAGGTGAGACGTCATATGGTGCCACTAGATATTTGTGATGTTCACTAGACTTGGAGTGTCATATCACACAACAATGTCCATATGCAATTGTTAGAATGGGACATCCATCTTGCTAATTACTTACACTTAAAGAAGAATAGGTCATGACAACCACACATGCTATAACACCAACCTAATAGCATTATCATAAACCAATGAAACAAATCCTGTCACAAGACAATGATGTATTCAACTCACCAACAAGTGTGCCTCTACATTGTAAGGTGAAGCATTGGATCAATCTTGTCCCTGCCATGCCACTACCAAATGAGTCACTTTTATGCAATCACTTTTTGGAGAATAACAAGATCAAGTAGTAAATTTAGGAGCTGATCCAAAAATAGCACATTTGATTAAGTGCCTCACTTTGTGGAAGATCAATTGTACCTTCAAAAGAGAAGTATGGAAAATAATGACTCTACATTTCCTATCGATCCTAGAATAAGATCACTATCAATAATAGGTACTAGATCTCACAAAGTGATAAACCTTGGACCAGCTCAAGTGAGAAAAAAAAAGTTCCAAAAATCATTATGAAATCAAGGTACCATCAAGTGTATGTCAATCCAATTGATATTGTGAAGAGTAGCTTCAAGTTCAAGGAGGGTTTATTCCAATGGTTGGTTCAATCCTTTGGTCTAGACTCTAACCAACAACCACCCACATTCATGTACATGATGAATAGTGTAATTGGGCCATTCACAAATTCTTCTATGGTCATTTACTTAGATGATTCCTCATTTTTAGTAAGACAGAGGAAGAGAACCTTCAACATGTTCAATAATTCCTTTTCACCCTACATCGTCATATAGATAAGTGATCTTAAAATATGGAAAGAATTTGGTACCTCCACTACATTATTGATAGAGATAGTGTGTAATGTCCCCATTTTAGGGTTCTCTTACATTGTAATTGGCTTTGACCTTCTAGGTGGGTGTTTGTCTTGCCTGAAGGGTTATTTGATGTTACCAATGGGCTTAGATGGTCTAGAGGACTTAGATGATGCTTTTCGATATTATCTTTGGCTTCTCCTGTGTTCTCCAAGAATCTTGGAGAGAGCGTCTATTTATAGTAAGTCACCTGGTCGGATCCGTTTATCATCATTCATCATGGGTATAACTCCTGCGCAATTAGTTTTCAATTCTAATGCATTTCGACCAATTCCACAATTTGGATATAGTATTGAGCTATATTTAATTAATTTTACTACGGTTGCTATTTTAATTAAAATATTTTAATGGGCACCTCAGTGTTATAGCTCATTGAAACCGGGATGGAATTTTTAAATGTTGGAATGTTGAAAAGTGACTTTAAGTGTTAGAAATGTTTTAAAAATAAATTAAATCACTTTTCGGGGATATAAAGCTTATTTAATTAATAAAGTGATTTTATATTGTGTTTTCTAGAAAGTTCCCAAAAAAAGGTTATGAAAAGGGGTTTGTGAGCTCATTTGGTATTATGCAGATTATTTTATGTCCTCTTGTGAAACCCTTGTGGTTCTATGAGATTGAACCTCGTTCATCTCAGCCTTCTTGAGGACGAAATCCCTCTTGGAGAAGATTAGCCTCCGTGGTGAAAGATCCTCCCTAGTTAATAATATGGATTCATTCAAAGTCATTGTTTGTACAAGAAAAGTTTGCTGGTAGATTTACTTCAAAATCTATGCTTGTGTTGAATGCTGAAGGTTTGGAGCAATTTCATACAGAGATTGTCTGTGTGTTGAATGTTGCCGATTAGAGGGTTTGATGGTAAAATCCCTTGTCATAGCTGAAACAAATATAATGAGATTTGTGCCGAATATTATATTTGTTAGTGCAGATTGGAAGAAGATTTATAAGTGTGTTTTCAAGGGCAGATTGGCATTGCAACGTTGAGATTGTTGAGGTTTAAAATGGTGGAATGCAGCTGTAAGGGTATCTTTTGGGTGGAATGCAGCACTATAGATGCCAAGCACTTAATGTTGGAAAAAGAGTTGAAGTCACAACATCAAGCTTTGTTGTTAGGGGCAGTTTTCAAACAATTTGGAGTGGACTTCAGACACATTTTTTAGTATAATCAGCTAAAAGTTAAATTTTGGCATGCTACAGCTGAGTGTTTTGTATGACAGCAATCAGCATTGTAGAAGTTATGTCATTTTGAAACAATATTTTGATACACAATTGTAATATCTCTATAATACATCCAATGAAGATGGTGCAGGAGCACCCAAAATACAAGTATCAAAATACAAGCATAAATTTTAATGTAATGTTTTTAATCTCTTTGTTTTGTTGCGTACGGTCTAATACACCATTGATAAGGTGTAAGGGGACCTTCTTGAAGCTTAGGTTTAATTTTGAATAAATTAGGAATCATTTTGTAGGCGTTTCCTTAGTTTTGGCTGAAATTCGAAAACACAGTGTGTTTTCAAACGCGGGTTTTTTCGTCACTTTTGAGCCCGAAATTGAAAACCTAACGGTTTCTTTGTGATGGAAAAAGAAAGCTTCGACCATTTTTGAGGTGGTTCAATGTTTTTGGACGGGAGTTCTTTTGTTTTGGGCAGTCTTTTTGGAGAATAAAGAAAATATCAGTTTCCTGCGTAATAGTTGTAGTTTACTCTGTTTTCTGATTTTCTTTCTGCAAAAGAATGTATTGAAAAGTAATCCTGACACGTGAAGTATGTATTGAGATTGTTTTAAAGCATTGAAATAGCGTAGGAAACTGTCTTAAATTCGTTGTAAAGTTTTTATTTGCTGTGTCTTTTCTTAGATATTAGTTTTGACTGGTAAAAGATAGGAATAATGGAGTTTTAGCTACATTACCATTTGTACTCAGAGCAAGACTACATTGGAAATGAAACAGACTCCAACTAACACATAGCATAGGAGCAGGAATAGAAATTTTGAGAGCATACAAAAGATTAATCCTAATGAAACAATCAAGGCAGAAGCTAGGATGAATACCATTTTGCAGAGTTCGATCTGGGGGTGTTAGGTAATCTCTATGTGATGATAAGATTGTAGGACCTTTGAGAATTCACATTTTGGGCGTGGAACTCATCATTTTTCATCGGTGGCGGGGAGGGATGAGGTGAGTCTTTCAGTGTCCAAGGAAAAGAGCTTGAGAAACCATAAAATATCCAAATGAAGCGTAATATGTACTGTATATACTGTGGAGGGTGGAGTGGTATAAATCTTGGGTACTCCATGTTTGAGAGCCAGGTTGGGACAGGTGACAGACAGGATCAAGTAATTCTAAAAGTGAGTGGAAAATTAGGTTTCTCTTTGAGATATTGCTTCAGTTAGCGTGAGAGGATGTTGTCTGAGACTTACTATTATAATTTACTATTTATAAGTCTATCTTTGGCGATATCTATCCATGACAGTTCAATCCTTTGCAGGTTAGTGCTCAGTTTGGCTATCTATTGTTTTGATGTGAACTTACTATTTATAGCAGTTGGCTATTTTTAGTAAGTCTAAATTTGGCAGTAGCATCATCAGCAGCTCAACTCAAGTCATCTTACTATCCATCAGTTTATTGTAGCATTTGAACAGCTATCTCCATGGTGGGATTTTATGCATAGTCAAATTTCATTTCTCAGTTATTTTACGCCTAGGAGTAATACTTCTAGTATTTATTTTTAAAGAGAATGATAGGGGTCAATTGTGCATTTAATAATTTATTAAATGCTATTATTTACAAAAGTGAAAAGAGTTGAGTAATATATGTATTATTTCAAAAGTAAAAATGCAAAAAGGTGCATCCTTTGGAAGTTGAAGTGATTCAACTTCTTGGAATTCGAAGAGTTCTTGTTGCTTCATTTACCAATTGAAGTTTATATATTGTTGCTGTTTGAAGAGCTGATTATGCATATTTTTGAAGAGCAAAGTTACGCTGCTGGAATGAATCCAGAATCTGGCTAAGGGAAAGCTTAGCAAATTTACTCCATTCTTCGGGCCTGCAACTATGGTTCCCTAGGTGGTGGATTGAGAGTGTGCTTCATCCAGAAGTACATATTGAGCATTATTGTGATTTTGGTGAGATATTTCCGTTCTTGTGCTGGTTATCATGGCTTTGAAAGTGATTTTTATGCTCTGACACTTTTATTGGCAATTTATTTAGTTAAGGTATTTGATCATGCATTTTCTATGATAGAAGTGACCATATTTGGAGGTTGCTCAGAATTTAATTCCAAGTTTTCAATTTTTATTAAGCAAAATCGCCCTTGCAAGGAGGCAGTACCTTTTGGAGAGCATAGGGATTCGTGCATAAATTAATGGTTGAGTTTAGATGCTGTTTTATCATTGTGAATTGGGCGCCAACCTTCTCAAGAGCTTTTGCAAGTTATATTTCATCTTCTGGAGGTATTGTGAAGGAGTTGTGATTATTTTTATGTGTTTTCAGTTTGCTGATAATCATTTCCAGATTGCTGATTTTTATATCAGTTTGCTTCAATATTCTGATTTTGGTTTCAAGCTTCATTAATTGAGAGAATATCAAGTGGAAAAATCTTCTATTTCATTGTGCTTTGTAAAGATTGTAATAACACTTGAAAATTGCAGTTGTTTATCATTGTAAGACTGTAAACAGTAGTACTGTTCCAGTCATTTAATTAGTTGCAAATTCTTATGATTAATCTCTCATATATGTAACCCCTGGATGGTTTACCGCCAATGTGGATAAAGAACATTCTAGAAGCTTATCTCTCTTATTTGCAGCTATTTCTATTCATTGTAAAGCTAGTTAGTAGTACTAACAGCTATTTATTTTATTTACTGCAATTAGTTTAAATTTCATACTCCCACGATTGAGTGGTTGAGTTTAAATAATCATCTTTCTTAATTGCTAAATAGTGGTTTGTGTGGATATTTAGTTAATGTGGGTGAGGAGTTTAGGCAGGCTGGCATTTTGTCAATGTAATAATCTCCTTGGATAAATTGAATTATCTGCTTGTGGATGCATCAGCGGATGGTGTACTCAGCTCTGTTTGTGCCTGTCAGTCCTCTGACCATGCTCTTGGGATCTTGGTGAACATTCTTGGTTGGGATTGTATCTTCTTCTTGGTTTACATTTTGAATTCTTCAATGATTGTTTGGTTCTTGGTTAAATGTTAATTTGGGAAAAATTAGGGGATTATTTGGTGGTATCAGGAAGCTGAGATCATCATGATTGGTGTAATGTGGGCGAAGATGAGTGATAGAGATCTTCGGTACTACACCGAAAGTTAGTGCAGATTCTAGTTCAGTTTCTTGTGGTATACAGAGGTTGGCAGTTAGGCATGGCTAATGAAGAAGAGATGAAGTTGGCAGAGACTCTCTTTATGGTTGGGAAGAGACTTGGTAAGATTTCAGTCAAAGAATGAAACATTTTTCATTTGGAACAATGTTTGAGACAAGTGAAGCCATCACCTTCAGAGATAATGGAGTTGGCACTAGCTCCTGCAGTGAATTCTTTGAATCAGCCCTATTGGTTGGGGCATCCTGATGAAGAGACCAAGTTGCTGATTTCTTCTTGTTTCATGGAGATAATAAGAATTGTAAATCCCCATTTGCCTTATGATGTTGAAACCACGAAGATCATATTAAATATGATAGTGGAATGTTTTCAAGATTTGGATGAAACTTGTAGTAGCTTGTTTTCAAGAAGAGTTGCTGTTTTAAAAACATTTTCTGAAGTTGGTGCTTGTATCTTATTGATAGAATTTGAGATGGAGAATCAGATTTATCACTTGTTTAATTATCTTTTCACCTCGACTTGGAATGAGCAAGAAGAGAGTATGCTTGCAGCTGTCATAAATGTTCTGGTCTCTACAATTAAAGAAGCTGATAGTCTTCCTGAAAGTGTCCAAACTCTTCTCTTGGATGCTTATAAACATGAAGAGCAGATTTCTCCCACTGCTGATTGGTTAGTTAAAGAAATTTTCAGGCAATGTGAAGATAAGTTGAAACCATTTTTGAAGAAGATTGTTGTGAACAAAAAGGAGATTTCTAAAGCTGAAGAGGAGGATGAAAGTTGGAATCCCTTTGAAGACATTGCAAAAGTTCAAGGGGTATCCACAAATTTGCACTTATCCAAGCATTCTATAGAAGAATGTAATATGTCAGTGGAAGCCTTGAAGACTAGTGAAGTACTCTTGTTTTCTACAAAGGAGAACAGTGAGTTGGCTTGTGTTAAGAAGCCTCATGTTGAAGATTCAAAGAAAGAACTTTTGGAAACAAAAGTTGAAACAAAGATGCATGAAGAGGCCATAAGTGCAGATCCAAATGAAGAAGAAGTTGGGATGGAAGGAGTTATGAATTCAATCAGCGAATTGCTTTTTCACAATTTCAAAGGATGCTCGTTTGAAAGTCAAGCTAAAGAGGAGAAAGTGATAGAGGAAGCAGTAATCACTTCCTATTCCAAAGCTGATTTGACTAACTCCCTAGAATCATGTGTAGGAGACAACATGGAAGGTGAAATTTCTAGTAGTTATAAGGCAGATTTTTTTTCATCGGAAATAAAGCTAAGGAATTGGAAGGCACTATGGATGGAATGATGAAGAGTGTTCATCATATGCGAGACAAGTTGAGGAGTACAACTCAAACCATTTTTGAAATCTTTATCCATCAAAATTGTTCTACATCATCTCAACTAGTATATAATGATTGCAGCTCAAGTTCACACATTGCTAATAATGGAATTCAAATTTTGTCAAATCTTGATAGAATTCATAGACATGTAGAACAGTTGATTTATGATGTGCCTAGGGGAGAAGTTGTATGTTGCATTTCTATTGATGACATGAAGTCTATTAAATTTACTTTGGAGGAAATTAAATCTAGTCTTTTGCACATCCTTCGTGACAAAGACATAGTGGCCAATATTGCTGACAAGGCATTGGAGTGGAATGAGCTTACCAAAGCAAAGTTACAAGAAGTGCATGAGACTCTAACTGAAGCAGAGAATCAGATTTTTGCTGTTCAATATTCATGGGAGCAAGAAAACAATAGAAGAGCTGAGGAGCTTCAAGAAATTCTTGATGAGCTTGATCTCATACAAGAAACATATGATTTGGAATGCTGTTCTGAGAGACCAAAGCATTCAAATTCTCAAGTTTTTCAAGCTTTTGACAATCTCTTGTATGAAGAAGGTGCTAGTAAGGTTTATGTAAATCCTCTTTTTGAAGATGATGAAGAAATTGCTTCAAAGATTACTGAAGAAGGGGATTTGAGTTTGTCTTCCAGCATTGGAGAGTTGATACATGAGTTGCATGAAGTTGAGTCTATTGCTGCTCCTAGTGCATCCACTCGGCAAGAATTAGTAATTCTTGAAACACAAAGAAATGAAGGCATTCTTATTGTTCATCAACAAAGAGTTGATGGGTTTGTTGATGAAGGTTTAATTTATTTTTTGATGAGGATGCTTGTGAGGCTCATATCAGATTTTAGTTCATCACCATCTTCTCTTAGAGTGATAGATTTCATAATTGTATTTGATGAAGGATTCATGGAATTTTTCCGGCAAGTCATATCACAAGATTCTAGATTTGATTTCTTCAACGAACAAAGGTTGGTTGAATACTTCTTGGAATTTCAAGAAGTGGCATTGCAGATGGAACAAACGAATCAAAGGATTCGTGTGAGAGCAATTATCAGTTTGAGAAGTGGTTCTTCATGGTTGTTAGTTTGGGATCCTGGCATTACTTGGGAAGAAGGTAATTTCAAAGTAGATAAACCAACATATAATATTCAGAATGTAGTTGTGACCATTTGCTTTTGTGTTGGAAAATGTCTTCAATTGCAAATTAGTATTTGGGATCTCAAGTTTTTTCTTGTGAAGAATGAAATGCATAAAAAGAAGGTTGGATGGAGAGATAAGTGTCAAAAATTATGTTTTATGTTTGCTGCTTCCTTCTTTCTATGTCATTGGTTCTTTATTTCTGATCATAAATTGGTGTTCTGGGAAGGAATAATGATCAAAAGTTGGTTTGTGGTGGCATGGGGTTTTTTGCTAAAGGTGCCACCAGCTTGGTTCATGAGCAATGATGCTCATTTTGATAAAAAATTC
The DNA here is from genome assembly GCA_007258455.2 of Sequoia sempervirens. Lineage (NCBI taxonomy): Eukaryota > Viridiplantae > Streptophyta > Pinopsida > Cupressales > Cupressaceae > Sequoia > Sequoia sempervirens. Next base: position 29,784 of record VDFB02045747.1, read on the forward strand.
TTATGTTGCAGCTGTTGCTTGTCTTCTTGGATGCTGATTTTCCAAAAATCAGATCTCAAGATGATTATTTCAGACCTCTTAGGAAGCTGGTTACTTCATTTCCAGGCCTCTCCAACTCCTATTTGGATTGATTTTCTGCCACAAATGAGCAAGGGAATGATTCAGTATGGTCAAAGTTCAGATATGGGTTGTTCATTGATGGTTGATAGTGAATTTTGTGGTACCAACTCATATATTACTTTTTGGGATAGCGAGTTATTAGCTTATTTGATTTGTCAAATTGAGACTCTTGATGTGAGATATGTGAATATTTCTTGGAGTTCTTTCAGTGAAATCAGTTTGCTTCAAAGGAAGCATTGTGCATCGTCTTGGATAGGGATGGAGTGTGGAGCCTTGCTCTTGGTTTGGCAGTGGTTTAGAAGCATGTTTGAAAATATTTTTGTTGCTAATCAGAATTATGACAGCAAGATTTGGAGGTCCTCCAGACTGATATGGGACCCAGGCACTAACATTTTTAGTGCATTGTCTTTTGTGGATTGTGACATGTTGATCCGCTTTGAGTATTCAGTTGTTTTAATCAGAGTAGCGCAACGGATTAGAGGAACAGTGTACCTAAGAAAGTTTTGGAATCCTGGTATCACTTGGGTTTTCTATTCCATAGTTGAAGATGATGAAGCCAATGATGGTCTTCTAGAATTTATTCCCATGATGTTTCAGTTTAATTTTAATCTGGTGATTTCTTGTGTTGGCATCCAGCAATGCAGTGCTTACATCAGTTGGTGCTATCCTTCTCCTAGGATGATTTGGGACTCTGGGATCCTATTTGGCATGGTAAGGATCAAATTGTTCCCTTGGAGTGTGGTGGCATTGCTTGAGGACAAGCAATTTTGGCTGTAATGTCCCCATTTTGGCCCTACACTCTTCAATAGGATTTAGCCTATTTCTGGAAATCCGTAGGCTAAGCTAAGGTGGAAAATTAGGGTTTCCTCTTTCAGATATTGCTCAGTTGGCGTTCAGAGGATGTTGTGCAGACTTACTATTTATAGCAGTTGCTATTTTTAGCAAGTCTATCTTTTGGCAGTATCTGTCTAGCAGCAGTTCAATCCTTTGCAGGTTAGTGTTTAGTTTG